>SNQJ01S0000415.1:619108-639053 GCA_010110895.2 Picea sitchensis
AAATTATGAGCAGAAAGTTACTTGACTGTTTGCTGTCCTAAAACAGCAGCAAAGGACAGTCTTGGAGATTGAAACTTAGAGCCAAATTTCAGGTCAAGGACATACCTGTTTTGGCAGCCTCATAGTACCTCGAATTTCTACAAGGCCAACCCACTATGTGTGGTGTCAATCAAAAAAATTGTTTGTGCAAAACCAAATCTGAGGTATATGTTTGAGCTGGGTGATAGAGTTCTAGGCATGAACTGGAAAAGGATTGTTGTAGCTCAATAGTTGAATAATACTACATTATATGCCCAATGGTATGGTTGTATAATGCTCAAATGGCACTGCCCAATTCACTTATTCACCGGTGAAAATCGATTCCTCTACCTATGAGCAGTAGAAAAATGTTTTCTGTGTTACTCGATTCCTTTCAAGGGGACTCAATCGACTCCAACCAAATGTCTAGATCGTTTCTATCAACTGAGTCTAAATGTTCGGTGTCAATAGAGACAAAATCAATTACTACAACCCCACCCAAACCAATGGAATTAAGTGAGGGAAGCATGTGCCATGGAAAAATCCAAAATTAAAGCCAAAACATATGGTTTTCTTGGACAATACCCAAGTCCTTCTCTGCCTCAATGCCACTTGATTACCATAAATTGAATGAGTTGGCAATTATTTGAACCATATAAGGCAATGACAATTAATTTAACGCATTTATGAGTTGTCCATTAATCAAATCATATGAGATAACCATTAGCAAAAGCGTATATTTGATAGAACGCCTTGCTCAACGTCCACAAGAGAAAGAAGAACGCTCAGTAGGGCAGCATACGGTTGTATGGCCTGGGTGGAGCTTTCTTGAAGGTGAGGGCACGGCTGTACGACCCCATAAAACCTTCCTTCTGCAATTCAACAGCTCAGGGAGGAAGAATCCATTCAGAAAACAACCCAAAAAGAGTAGTGGTATGCTTATCCAAGCTGCGTACAGCCTCAATATCCATGAAACTATTGTGTGTAGACTGTTGGAAGTGTGTACAGCCTATAGGAGAGACGTACGGCCTCAATCACCCATTAAATGTTCTATACAGGCTAGTTAAAGGGTGTGTACGGCCTCGAGAGACTTGAATTTCTGCCATACAAGCATGTCTTAGATGCCAGCGGCCTCAACAATCACAATTTGTTGTTCTCTAGGGACAGAATTAGAAATTGAGCTAAATTATTGCAACAGACAGATTACGATAGCCCTTGATATCAACATTTTGAGTGTAATGGACAGTCTAGAACTACTAGGCGTTGTAATTAACCCAATAATTGATAGCAATTGATTCTATGCAGGAATTAATAACAATACAGTCTGAGATTTACATTCCACCACATAGCAATCACACATCAATCAACAATCACAATGAAACTCACAAAAGACTCAGAGATCTTACCTTGGAAACCCAAATGGGAAAACCATTATCTAGTGGTTGCTCAGTCTATTTCAGCAAATCTCTGGTACAATGCAGTTCATGGCTCTATGACCATTTAACAATTCTCACTGCTCCTTGTCATTTTCATTCTCTCCTCCTAGACAAAAAAGAGTCTTTGATAGTGAAAGTACAATAAGAAATAGGGAGAGTTGAAGTAATGGGAAGGCTAAGGGACTGACCTTTCAGTTCCCATTCGTCTCTCTCTTCTCTAATATTCTATTTTTTTATTTTAATTGATTCATTGTTTTCTTCTCATTTTGTCTTATTCCACTTTGCATTGTCTTTACATAGTTACTAACCTTCCTTAATTGCAAAATTGCCTTAGATGCTGAGGCTTACAGTTACAACCATTGCGTTGTGTTCAGATCCATTTCAGATCATTTAAGCACAATCAGTTTTATCCCTAATGATCTTGCTCATGAGCTCTTGATTAAAGAAGCTCAATTGTCTTCATATGGGAGTCACTTTGGACCTAACAAGACACTTCAACAGACACAAAGATACGTTTTTTGGCCATTTGTGCATAAGAATGTTGAAGATTTTGAACACAAGTATTCATTGTGCAACCAATCAACCTTCCAACTGAAAAGTTGGGTTCAATCAGCCCCTACTAGTAATCTCTAGATTTTAGGAATCCATTTTAATGGATTTCATTATGGTTTTCCTGCAACTTGGTATCAACACAATTGTATCTTCAATATAGTATGTCAATTGTCAAAGATGGCTATCTTCCTTTCCTGCACTAAGACCATTGATGCTTCTACATATGTAGAGTTATTATTTAATTTCAAACACATTGGACAAACTTCAGACTTTTGGACTCTCAATTTTTTAGCCATCCTTGTGGATAATGTTTGGATGTCAATTGCAGTTTTCAACTTCATCCCATCCTCAAACTGATGGGTGAACTAAAGTCGTTAACAGGAGTGTTGTACATGCACTTTGCATCTATAATCAGATAAACAAACAGCGAGATAAAATACCTTCACATCATTAAGGGCATCTATAATCGATCAACATGTACATATATAGGATATCCCCTTTTAAGATTTGTTATGGATGTCAATTTCTCAAACTGAACCCTAGAACAGTAGCAAGTGAACTCAAAGCAGAGCCTCATATGTGAATTTGTCTTGTTGAACTCCAACATACAACTCGATTAGTGGTTGCAGAGGTATTTGAAAATGGAACAACAATGTAAAATGTGACTGGTTAAGCAACTACTGTGATTTTCAAAATCCATCAAGAAGTAATAGGGTTGGTACTATTTCTTAATGTTGGATACAGTATTCTCTCATGTTCTCTTTTTGAAAATAAACATATGAGGATAATTGTAAGGTTCACTATTGAACAAAACCAGAATGAGTAGAATCCAAAATTATCAATGCTCTGGTACCTCATGAAATCCTAATATTCATTAAATATAAATAAAAAAATAGTGAAAATGCAGGGTACTATTGGAGAGGAAGGATCAATAACCTTATCAAATCCCTGCTTCGATGCTATGATGCGAACAGCTTCCTTGAAATCTTCAGTCCTGTCCCTGGTTCTTGCCATTTTCTGTCACTGTTAAAAACCTTTACCGAGATTAAGGATTGCAAATTGTATGGGGCTGATACCAAATTTGCTGATTAAAGTAAGTCTATTATTCGACCTGACAAGAAGACTTGAAACTGCCTTACTCAGATTGCCAGATAAACACATCTGCCTGTCAAAGTCCGGATTTTATAAGAAAATACTAGTAAAATCAATTACGTTGAGACAAATTTCAGAAGATATCTATATATAGTTGTGCAAAACAGGATAAAAAATGAATGCATCTTTCATGCCGATATGTAACAAGCTTAGATCTGGTACACAGAGCAAATAAGAGCAATAGCTGAACTACCCACATCTACAGAGGAACGAATTACATGTTTACTCAATTCTTCAGGTTGAAATGGAGCAGAAAAAACCCTAACAGCGTGGTCCGGAAAGGAAAGTGCTGCCTAAAATGCAGTCGTAAGGGAATTATGCTAACTTCTATTAAACAAAACGAGTATGTAGCAATTTTGGCTGAATCTACTTACTTGCCATATAATGCCAGAAGCATTTTGCAGCTGGAGAACCATATAATGTGTTTAAATTGGGATTTATTTCTTTTCTGATAATTTGTACAACTTTCAACAAACAATAAAGAAAAAGTACCTTACAGGCAGGATCCTCTATAGCTTCTGTAGCAGGTTGTCCTTCAAATGGGTAATTTGATTTCTTCTTCGAGATTAGCTTTTACACAATAGCCCAATTTATTTGGCTTCTGTATCAATAATTCATACCATGGAACTCGTCAATTCAGTCTGAATTAGAATGAATCACATTGAGTATTCTGTTGAGAAATAAAATATAATATTTCATAACAAAAGAAAATCTAGACCGAGGTGCAAGCCTTCCTGATCATTTTTTAAACGAACTTGGTCATTCTACATAGAGTTTTTGACAATTTGTGTTCCTGCCTAGTCAAATCGCGTCTGCATTGCATAGCAAACCCTGAACAACCAGGAGGACCTCCCACCACCACAACTCGTTCGTGCTGTCAATTTCACTTTAATGTATTCACTTCAACAATGGCAAAGATCGAAGAAGAAATAATGGCGTCATGGGAACTCTATATAGCGCCCAAGTTTGAATTAACAGTATTCTCCCCTCCGTGACGAAGTGCTTTCTACTTAGAAAAGTAGAAAAGCTGATTGTGATATAAGGGTTATATTTAAAAACATAATAACTATCCACGGAACTCAAAAGATGCTCAACCACATAAAGATTTAATAAACCTTTTTAATGTCAAACGTCGGTTCTAACATGTAAAGTCATATAGATCCATTGTCCTTTTGCTCAATTTGTTTGAGGTGAAGCTTTGTCTCACTCGTGGTAATGGTGCATGGTAAGGGAATTTAATGGAGGATTGTCTCATGGCAAGGAAATTTAATGAAGGATTGTTTCATAAAGGTTTTAAAAAATATAGGCCTTGTTTTGTTTTATGTAGTGTTTTGGTTGTTTTGGTTAACGAAAAATGTCATTCATTTTTTAATATTAGTGTTGTTTCATTATTTGTAGATTATTTCAAAATATGTATAATTATTCGGGTTTATGTAGAGTTATTAAGATTAAGTAAGTTAAGTAGATAGGAGATCTTGCATCACACAAATCAAAGGTCTATGGTTTTTTTTATAAGGTTAAATAAGGTGGTCTTAGTTTTTGTGGAGTTGGGGATATCTTGTTTTTATCTCTCATGAAATTAGTTTCAAAAATAACTTAGGGAATGGTTCTAATAACTATGTGGAATTGATTGTGTTTATTTCTCAGTTGTGTTGTGGAAAGACATGTTTCTATTCTCCAAGTCTTTGGAGATTCTTTACTAGTCATAAACTGGATGTCAAAGAAGAATGTGATTAGAGATCTAATTGTGATTCCTACTTTTTATCAGATTAACATTATTGAAGAGTTCTTTGATCGTGTTTCTTAAACTCGTGTTTCTAAAGAGTTAAACATGAAAGTTGGCTTATTGTCAAGGAGATACTTGGTGTGGATGTGTATTATGCAGTTGAAGTGGAAGATAGAAATAGAGAAGTGCTTCTAGTAACTCTTAAGCTTATGCATGTTCAAGGTCCATGGCTTATTTTTGTTAAGTTTCGATGATGTTGTAGCTTTGGAAGCTCATTTTAATGAATGTGCATTATTACTTTCAATTCATTTTAGTTTACTTTAAACCGATTTTGTTTTTTCAAATATTTTAAATCTATGGACAATATGTCTTATGCTCTTCTAAACTAGATACGTGTCACAAATGTATTGTTTTAGTTTATGCTAGTTTGGATCTTAAAGGCCATGGAGATATGGTAGCAATATGATGTAAATTTGAAGATTATCAATGTTATATTTTTAATATAATTGGCATTGTATGTCCACGAAGTTTAAAAGCTTTTTGGTGATAGTGTGTAGGGGCTTTTTTTCCACTTTTTAGATGCTTTTGTGTGGCCAATTTTGTGTGTGACTGGTATTGAGTGAATGCATTTTTTTTTCCTTGAAAATATATATATATATATATTCCTTTGAAAAAAAAACATATGGTATTTGGTCCTTCAATGTAGTAAGGTTATGATCAACACTTTTAATATGAATAGTTGACAATGCTAGTGTTGAGTAAGAGGATATTATGATATCATTTTTCAGATTTGCTCTTATTTTTTAAATGGTAAAGAGGAATGAATCATAGCCTCTGAGGTTAGTTTAATTGATAAGATGTTCATGTGAGAGGTTCATATAGGTCTCGAGATCCATTCTTATCTCTTTTTGTGTGTTATCAGTTGCCTCTACAACTGGCGATTTATTTTCCATCCATTCATAAATTATAGGGAATATGGGGAAGGTTCTCAATGAAATTATTTCTTCAACAAAAGAAGCACGAAGAGTTGACTCAATTAATAGATGCTCTTTTATGAAAGTTATAGGAGGTCTTGGGATCAAATGTCATTGAGTCCCTTGGGGTTATTGGGTGATATTTTGGCTAGCAGTTTTTATAGTCCCTTATCCAAAAAAAAAAAGGGAAGAGAAAATAATTATGTGGGGGGGTGGCATCATATCAAAATCCTCACTCAAAATGCTTTATGCACATACAAGTGAGAAACTATATTTCTCCAAAAAAGGAAATGAATGGTAAGAAATTTAATATTTTTAATATAAGAAAGCTTAACATTCTACATTTTTTATCTTTTCTCGTTTGCCATCACCGGAATCCGGTTAGGCAATATTTACTAGAATTGTTATTTTGGATTGTTGAAATTGTTATTTTTAATGCAAAAATGGATTCGTCGACTTGAAATACCCCTAATGCAACTAGATTGTGGAGTATAAGATTTAAGATATGTGATTTCATTATTTTTTAAAGAAAACTGGAGAATTTTTTTGTTAAAAGTTATGCAAGAAGACTTGTAGAAGGAGAGAACTCACATACTCAAACATACAACCTTTGCAAACATGGAAAAAACAGGATGATAAATAGTTAAGCAGTTCAGAGAATTTATGTCCAGTTGAGTCTTATACAAAATTTTAAAATTGTTCATGTGATGTAGTTTATGGAAGATTCCTAATATCAAAATACAGAAACAGAACATCTACAGATAGTTTAGCTAGGTTCAAGTCTTTCATGCATGTCTCATCTTCTCCCTGCTCTTGTGGCGAATTGAAGCCTGGGATGGGCTGTTGGGGGGATGGAGATGAAGTCATGTCTGATATGACTGTAGTTGAATGAGTTGGAGATTAGGGACTTGGTCTAAATCTCATTTCTTCTACCTCTGACCTGATGGTTGCACATTCATCCCGAAGTTGTCGATGTCCTTGTCGTTGCTCCACCAAAATCTCCAATGCACTAAGTACCATGGCAGACAAACCATGAACTTGGATTTGTAACTCTTGAATGGAGTGGACCAGTTATGCATGCTCATCCTCTGGTAGTTCTCCCCTCCATCATGTGGCACATGTTATTCTCTTAGCCATGAGTCAATGTCTTGTTGCACCAACTGTACGGTTCAATTTGGGAACGTCCACCAGCAAACCTGGATCCAATTTCCAATTCTGCAATTTCTTTGTGCCTTCATGTGTATGTGCCCAAGAATTTGTGCTTAAATTTACCTTCCATCGTGTGAGAATTAACAGCCACGCAA
The DNA here is from genome assembly GCA_010110895.2 of Picea sitchensis. NCBI lineage: Eukaryota > Viridiplantae > Streptophyta > Pinopsida > Pinales > Pinaceae > Picea > Picea sitchensis. The sequence goes on from SNQJ01S0000415.1 coordinate 626,271, forward strand.
GGGCAGGCTCTATGCTCTTCAAATCCATTAAACTTGAAATTCTCTCACACATTGAAATTGGCTAGCAAGGAGGGGTTGTACAATTATTATCTTGAGTGGATGATGTCCAAACGACCCGGGATGATGCTCAGACCTTGAGGAAGAGTACAGGACCATAAATCCAGGAGAGGATAAGTCTGGGGGGGCTAGCCAGACCTAAACTGGAGGATATTGTGCACATGAGCAACATGAAATGGAGGTTTAGGCTCCTCTGTCTAGATGAGGAGAGGAGTAAGTATAGTGGGGGGCACCTGCGTGTGGAGGACAGGGGACCCAACATGACATAACGCAACCTATGTGTGGTAAAATTATAGGAGTTAATTGCGATGAGGTTGAGTGTTTGACAACCTTCAAATAATCGCCTCAAGGATATCCTTCTATCAAGACCTATTTGTAATCATCGACCAGTTACAAATATTACATTTAAAACTAATTAAAATGTAAAGTCACACTCTTTTGTATAAAGAGATGTGACTTTACCCAATTACATGTATATATACACATTTTGTATACTAAATTTATCATCAAATAAAGAATAATATATGTTATTAAATACATTTAATGTTGTATTAAGTTTTCATCGTTTCAATTGGTATCAGCGTCGGTGCATCCTCTTTGCGTGGGGCGTCCTCCCCTACCTGCATCATCCATCCACTTTCCTCTTGCAACGTCTATCAACCACTCCACCAATTATTCATTCCCCTACATCATCCTCATGTTCTACTTCCTCTATCTCGTGCTTCATTTCCCCCTTCGTCATTCCCCCATCATATTCCTCATACTCTCATACTCGCTTACCCTTGCAAAACCCTCATTGCCTACCCTCGTTTCCCTTTCCCATCTTCATCTCTTCAAAGCCATTATTTCATTCACCCTCCTCATGAATCCCTAGCACTATCATTTGCCTTCCTTTTCTCCCTCCCCCATTCGCCTTCCATTCCTCTCTTGTGCTCGGCCCCACGTCTCCTTATCCTTTGGCCATCTCCTTCTTTTGTCATCTGCCTTCCAAACCCTAATATATATTTAATATTTAATACATATTCTTCTTTCACAAACCTCAACATGAGCAACATGAGGAGAAAGCCAAAAGAAGCAGAGAAAAAGAGAGAGGACAACACTTCCTCCACGTTGGAGCTAAGCAAAAAATCTAAAGATTTTTTCGCAGGCCTTATAAATCAAGTAAGTACTTCGTTCGATGCCAAAATTGGAAAACTAAACGAAGAACTAGCGGAATGCAACAAAAACTACCATGACACGAGATTAGAGCTTGAATTGATTGCAAATGGGAATAAAAGCCCAAGTAAATCAACTTTGCAGTGGGGGACTCACCAATCACATTACTCGCCTAACATGGGAACATTTAATAATGGGATGCCCAACGCGAAGATTATTGTTCCAGAATTTGATGGATCGAATGCAAGAGAAGCAACAAGATGGGTAAATAAAATTAGGCAGTACTTCAAGTATTATCGAATTTATGACGATGAAGAAAAAATTAATGTTGCATCTATACATCCGAAGGACTTTACGTATGACCGGTTCCTATGGTGGAGAGAAAAATCCAAATCTCTAGCAAGAGACTGGGTTATATTAAAAAATAACTTCTTCCTACGCTTTCTCGACAGAAAAGAAAAAGGGGGTTTTGCTAAACTCACCTTATTACAACAGTCTGATATAGTGGAAGAATTTTTTCATCAGTTGCATGTGTTAGCCACTTGTGTCCCTAATATATCATAAGATTGGCTACTTCAAATAGTCTTATCATGATTGAAGGAAAATATATGTAATGAGCTTGAATTACTTGACATTAAGGATATTGAGAAAGCTCGTCAGAAAGCTAAAATCGTTGAAAAGAAACTTAAATTTTATCAAAAGACAGCATGGCGCTCACTCGAAGACTCTATCTCCAAATACATTCCCCCTCACAAAATGACATTGCCACCAGACACGAGACAATATAAGGTTAAGGATCGATGTTTTAAATGTAACACACCTAATTGGAAACCAGGCCATAAGTGCAAAGACAAAAAAAAATAAAAAATCATTGTGAAATAGACAAGAGTGACAATGACACGGACGAAGAAGCAGGGGACATATCTTCATCTAATGAAGAAACAAATAATGAAGACTTGCGAAATCTCCATGAGTTAGGGAATCAAAATGCAAATCCGACACTCTCTGTTGTTGCAATGACGGGTATTTCTCAGCCCCAAACTATGAAAGTTTATGGATATGTTAAGAAAACCCGACACTCTCTGTTGTTGCAATGACGGGTGTTTCTCAACCCCAAACTATGAAAGTTTATGGATATGTTAAGAAAACTAAAGTAACGGTGCTCATCGATAGTGTTGGTTCACATAACTTTATAGATACAAAGATAGCAAGGCAATTAAACATATTCATTCATCCTACCTATGAATTTAAAGTCTCCATCCCGGGAAATAGGACTACGTCATGTGATGGGAAATGCCACAAGGTAGAAATACACATGAGTGACTACAAATTAAAATCTCATATGTATGTTGTGCCAATCGAAGGGGTAGATATTGTCTTGGGGGGCTAATGGCTAGCCATGCTTGGTACTGTTGGATTAAACTTACAAGAGCAATTTATAAGGTTTTATCAAAATGGGGAAAAGTACAAATTACATGGAATTAACTATCCTCCCCCATAAATAGTCTCATCCAATAGAATGGAAAAAATGATTAAAAAGGGAGCCCGAGCTTATTTCTTACACTATTATGCAATAGAGGGTACTACTAAGGAGGACAAAATTGATGATCCCAAGAAATTGGACAAAGTTCTTGGAAAATATAACACCATTTTTCACGAACTTCCTCGTGGGCTTCCTCCACCTCGTTCTAGATATCACATCATAGAATTAATCCCTGGTTCCGCACCAATTAGAAAAAAAATCCTATAGGCAGTCACACCAACATAAGACAAAAATTGAGTGCTTGGTTCAATAATTATTGGACTACAGTGTTATTACACTATGCAAGAGTCATTTCTCAACTATGGTCATACTTGTTAGGAAAAAGGACAAATCATATAGATTTGGTATTCATTATCGGGCATTGAAAAAAATTACGATAAAGGATAAATTTCCAATTCCAATTGAGGATGAGTAATTAGATGAGCTCCATGGCGCTAAATATTTCTCCAAACTAGACCTGAAGTCATGTTATTACCAAATAAGAAGTCGAGAGGAAGACGTTCCCAAAACTGCTTTCTATACCCATGAAGGGTTGTACGAATTCTGAGTCATGCCTTTCAGCCTATCCAATGCTCTCACTGCCTTCCAAGCAGTAATGAATGATTTATTTCGTCTGTACCTATGAATGTTTGTACTTTTATTCTTTGATGACATCCTTGTTTACAGAAAGAAATGGAACTCACACCTCAAGCACATTGAGACGGTATTAAAAATCCTTCAAGAGAATAAGTTCTACGCTAACAAATCTAAATGTAGTTTTGGAAAAAAAGAGATAGTATTTTTGGGACATGTTGCATCAGATGAAGGAATCAATATTGATTCGAAGAAAATTGCAGCAGCTACTGAGTATCCTAGCCCCAAATTAATGACATTGTTACGAGGATTCTTGGTTCTTACTGGGTACTATAGAAGGTTTGTTTGAAAATATGCACAAATTGTGGCCCCATTGACAACATTATTGAAAAAAGATGCATTTAAGTGGAACGACGAAGTTGAAGCATGTTTAGAAGGTTGAATCTCTTAATGACATCCACTCTGGTTTTGTCAACACCAGATTTCTCCAAATCATTTGTCCTTGAATGTGATGCTTTAGGAGCTGGATTAGGTGTCATGTTTATTCAAGACAATCATCCCATTGCATTCGAAAGTCGAAAATTCAAACCAAGGGAGCAAACAAAATCAACATCTGACAAATAAATGTTGGAAATTATGCATGCCTTAGTTAAGTGGAAACAATACTTGTTGGGAACGAAATTTCTTGTGAAAACAAACCATAGTAGCTTGAAGTATTTTTTAACTCGCAAAAACTTTTCATCAGAGCAGCAAAAATGGGTGAGCAAAATCCAGGTCTTTGATTTTGATATTCTTTATAAAAAAGGGAAGGAGAATTTGGTTGCGGATGGGTTATCAAGGAAACTTGGTAATGATGCTACTTTATGTGTTATGTCCATCACCGTTCCCCAATGGATCTCAGAAGTTCAAATTGAGTACATGAAAAAATCCAGAAATAAGAAAGATAATAAAATAAGTCGAAAGCAACCCAATTACAAATCCTAAATTCACTTGGGAAAATGACATATTGTGGTACAAACAACGGATATTTTTGCCCAGCTCTTCCAAGTTCAAACTCAATTTTTGAAAGAAAATCATGATTCTTCGTCAACATACCATGTGGGATTTTTCAAAACTTACTACAATACACTCCAGTCATTCTTCTAGAAAGATATGTGATCCGACATTCAGAAATATGTGGTAGAATGCGACACCTATCGACGACAAAATCTTGAAACTATTGCTTCTCCAAGTCTTATGCAACCCCTTCATATACCAGCCCAAAAATGGTCTAAAATATCTATGGACTTTATTATTGGTCTTCCTACCTTTGAAGAAAACGACACTATATTTGTAATTGTCGGTCGATTAACCAAATATGCCCACTTTGTCGGGATCTCTTAAAAGGCCAAGTCGTTGATAGCTATCTTAAAAATATTTTTAAACTTCGTGGATTTCCCAAAGTTATCATAAGTGATAGCGATCCCACGTTTAATAGCAATTTTTGGAAGGAACTATTTTTCTGGGTGGGGACATCCTTAACCATGAGTACTTCATACCATCCCCAAACAAATGGCTAGATTGAAGTGGTTAATAAATGCCTCGAAGGGTATCAAAGTGATTTTGTGAATGATCGTCAAACACAATAGATCAATTGGCTACATGTCGCAGAATGGTGGTACAATAGTACATATCATACCTCAACAAAAATGTCCCTGTTTGAAGCATTGTATGGTTATTCGCCACCCTCTATTAAGGAGTATGTTGCCAATTCTAAGATTCTTGACGTGAAAGACTATCTAGTTGCGTCAATTGAAGTTCTACACACTCTTAAAGATCACCTCAAACAAGCAAGGAACCAAATGAAACAACAAGTTGACAAAAAAAGAACCGACAAAGAATTTACGACAGGCGATTGGGTGCTTGTTCGACTGCAGCCTTACAAGCAGAGTTCTCTTAAAAATTACAAGAAACACAAATTGGCTCCTAATTTTTATGGACCCTATCAAATTCGAAAGAGAGTTGGACAAGTTGCTTACGCCCTCAATATTTCAAATAAAGGAAAATTGCATGACGTTTTTCATGTTTCTTGTTTGAAGAAAAAACTAGGTCCTACCATCCATATACACAAAGTTTCCTCTTTTAGATGAAGAAGGAAGGTTAATTTTAATTCCTGAAGGCATCCTCGAAGTACGAACAGAATTCCTACATTCTAGAAGAATTAATGTGTATTTGATCAAATGGAAAAACCTACCTAAAGATGAAGCTACTTGGGAAGATGGTGTGTTTAGATCTAAACATTCATCTTTGCCCATGCTTCGAGGATGAAGCTTTTATAAGAGGGATGAGTTGTAATATATATATTTTATATATTACATTTAAAACTAATTAAAACGTAAAGTCGCGCTCTTTTGCATAAAGAGACGCGACTTTACCCAATTATGTGTATATATACAAATTGTGTATACTAAAATTATCATCGAATAAAGACAATTATATATCATTAAATACATTTACTGTTGTATTAAGTTTTCATCATTTAAGGATGATGTCCAAACAATCCAGGATTATGCTCATACCTTGAGGAAGAGTAGAGGAGCCGTAAATCGAGGAGAGGATAAGTCTAGAGGGGTTGGCTAGACCTAAACTAGAGAATATTGTGCACACATGCAACATGAAATGGAGGTCTAGGCTCTTCTGTCTAGACGAGGAGAGGAGTAAGTATAATGGGGGTTGCCTGCATGTGGAGGACAGGGGCCCCAACATGGCATAACACCACCTTTGCGTGGCAAAACCATAAGAGTTAATTGCGATAAGGCTGAGTGTTCGACAACTTTCAAATAATCGCCTTAGGGATATCTTTATATCAAGACCTTTATGGAACCTACCTTATGAAAGGTGTTATGAACCTTGATCATTGTCATGGAACTTGAGACCGAGAGAGAATTTCATTGACCCTAAGAGTTTCAATATGGTATCTTAATGCCAAGTTTGCTTGCCTATCAATGATTGAGTTATTATGACGGAGGATATGTTTAGGTACAACATTATGAAATGCTTCAATGTAATGGTAAATTCTCTGGAATATTGTCGTCAACTTCATATCTCTGGGAAATGCCTTCTTTCTCAATTGATTGATAACAATTTTTGAGTCCCCAATGATTGAGAGGGAGTCTATGCCTTTTTGATGGGTCAGTTGTAATCCTTATAGTAGAGCATATGCATCTTCCTCGTTGTTAGAAGCTTGGCCTAAGTTACAAGAGAATAGCGACTTAATATTTCCTTTTGGGGAAAACATAACCCCATTGATCCAGGTCAATATTGGTGGCCACCCACCTGTTCCAAATTCCAATTGGCTCATCTTGACAATTTTCAGTTCAACACGTTTCTCTGTAATGGGGACATTTCTTTGTAATTGTGGGTTATGCACTTATGGGGCTGTCCTGAAGCCCTACACAACATCCAGGTAGATATTGGTGGCCTCCCACCTATTCCAACTGGCTTATTTTGGAATTTTTCATGTCAATACATCTTTTTGTACTTCTAGGGCTATTTTGAGGCTCTAAATAGTGTTTTCTTGGCTTGTCACAATCAAATTGTAAACGGAGTCAAAGTTTGATGGCATAATGCATATTTCTCAAAAAGACCTTTCCAACGGGCTATCACACGCCTAAAACGAAGATCGTATGCAAAATTTACGATTATACTAACTTACCCCAACGGGACCCACATGACTTTTGGCGCTTCATCTCCTAGGGTTAGGTTTTTGGATGTCTAGGGTTTTGACATTCATGTTTATCATAAAAAGTCTTTCAGAGCCTCATTGTAATCATCTTCTTGCGAATGAGCATAGCTGTCACATCTCTTCTCAGAGATAAAGCTACCACCATTCTAGCGAGTCTTGCACTCTGTATTTTTACAGTCTCTGTACATTTCTTTCATTAATAGAAATCATGTATTGTTGTATTTCTATGTTTCTGGAAATTTTTATGTGTATGTCATTGTAATATCTTTGCTTTCATTTCGTTCCGAAAATAATACGAATTAGTGGTATCAGATTAGGTTGCTCTTGATCGGTTTTCAGTGCATGTCCTCGACAAGGTCTAAGTATAGCAAGTTGGGTCTCGAGCTTGTCTCTTGAGGACAATCGCTCTCGCACACCTAAGAAACCCTCTATGGCGGCAAAAAAAAACAACAATGGAGCATAAGATTCTATTAATTTGTTGCTCGAGCAAGCTCTCGCGCGACAAAGGGATGAAATGATAGAGAATTTTTCCCACATCCTTCAACCCCTACCAATAGAAACAGGTGCATCTTCATCAAGCGACCACTTTGGAGAAACCTCTCCCTTCAAGGTACAAGTTAATTTTGATATTCCCGTATTTGAAGGTCAGATAGACGTGGATGCCTTAGAAAAATGGTCGAATCTGATAGAAGGTTATTTCTTTGTTCACAATTTTTCCGACAGGGAAAAGATCACCTTCACACTCCTCAAGGCTCTCCCCCATGTCAAACATTGGTGGGAAAATTATTGGGAGCAAAGTTTCATAGAGGAATCTGGAATATATGGGGTTAAGCCCACTTGGGATTTTTTTGTTGATGCGGTCAAGGAAAAATACTACCATGTTGATAACTATGAAGACCCGTACATGAGATGGACCACACTGCGGCAAGAGAAGAGCCAAACAGTGTCGGAGTTCACAAATACTTTCCTTTCCTTGCGCACCAAGTTGGGTATCAAAGACTCCGAGCAACATCTGGTTCTGAAATACCATGGGGCTATGCATAGGTACATCCAAACCGAAATGGATTTCTTAAACATCTCATCATTGGGAATTGCCTATCGATATGTTGTCAAAATCGAGCAGAAATTTAGGCACCAGAACAAATGGGAGTTCGAGTATGCAAATCCACAACAACCAAAACATGGTAAAGATGTCCTTAACCAACAACCTTCCGACAACCAGTCCAAGACACAAGAAAAGAAAGGAAAAGGAAAGATGAAGAATGACACTGGGAAGTGGTGCGACTTCAACAAAATCCCTTAGCACAACAACGATGAATGTCACTCGAAACAGTCATTGGTGGCTGAGGTCAAAGACAAGGAGCCGAACCCTAATTCAGAATCTGATCCAGAAAATATTGAAAATAGACAGATCATCAACGCAGACCCTACTGCTATTGTCGTGACCACAATAATTCAACCAGAAGAACCAGTAGATCCTTAAGAGGGGGAGCGCCTCTTCCATTCATAGATGTGGATGATGGGGACCCCGTTGCATTTCATTATTGATAGCGGTAGCCAGAAGAACCTCATCTCAGTTGAGGTCATCAAACAGTTGGGATTGTCGACAACACCACACCCGTAGCCATACAACATCGGTTGGTTTTACCAGGGAAGAGATATTTGTGTCAGGCAACAGTGTCGTCTGTCCTATGGCATCCAGCCTTTCAAGGACGAGGTAGTGTGTGATGTTGCGCCTCTTTATGTCTGTGATGTTGTTTTGGGCCAACCATATATGTGGAAACGTCATGTTGTTTATGAGTCTCGACCCCGTAGTGTCATTATTACTCTGTGAAGTCATCTCTATAGGATACCAGAGGTAGTTCCGACTATTGTTCCACCAAAACAATGGTGCAAGGTAATCTCTCATACTACAAAATTTATCCTCTTCACAGTTTGTTCAAAGGATGCGCAAAAGGCCACTACAACCATTGCAACCTCAACACCTTCTATAAAAAAAAATTAGATTGAAGAAGAGAAAGCAAATATTGTTTCTTCACCTACAATGGTGCCTACACAATGCCCCGTCAAGCCTAGAGACAATTGTTTGGTGGAACAGATTCAACCCCCAACAACAAGTTTGTGACAGCCTTCCACAGACCAAGCAACACAACTTCTTCAATAAGGCACACAGATCATCAAGATTCAGATTCAGAAAACGCTTTCCCCTCTTCCCCAGGCACTCAACGCAGTGGATACCATTGCTTCCTAATGGGGGAGGATTGATCCAGGTGGATATTGGTGGACACCCACCTGTTCCAAATTCCCACTGGCTCATCTTGACAATTTTCAGTTCAACACGTTTCTCTATAATGGGGAAATTTATTTGTAATTATGGGTTCTGCACTTACGAGGCTGTCCTGAAGCCCAACACAACATCCAGGTGGATATTGGTGTCCGCCCACCTATTCCAACTGGCTTATTTTGGATTTTTTCATTTCAATACATCTTTTTGTACTTCTAGGGTCATTTTGGGTCTCTAAACAGTGTTTTCTTGGCTTTCCACAGTGAAATTGTAGATTGAGTCAGTGATTGGCAACATAATGCGTAGTTCTCAAAAATACCTTTCCAACGGGCTATCACACGCCTAAAACGAAGATCGTATGCAAAGTTACGACCCTGGAAAGTTGATGTACTAAATTACCCCAACGGGACCCACATGACTTTTGGCGCTTCATCTCCCAGGGTTAGGTTTTTGGATGTCTAGGGTTTTGCATTCATGTTTATCATAAAAAGGCCTTTGAAGCCTCATTGTAATCATTTTCTTGCGAATGAGCGTAGTCGTCACATCTCTTCTTAGAGATAAAGTTGCTACCATTCTAGTGAGTCTTGCACTCTGTATTTTTACAGTCTCTGTACATTTCTTTCATTAATAGAAATCATGTATTGTTGTATTTCTCTGTTTCTGGAATTTTTTATGTGTATTTCATTGTAATATATCTGCTTTCATTTCATTCCAAAAATAATACGGATCACTTACCCACTTCTGTCGCCACGGGGTTACCTTTGGAGGCTCCATCCAAACTCAAAACATGTTCCGTTTGTGATTGTTTCCAGGCGTCAAACTCTTGGGGTGAAATATGAAGTCGCCAAGATGGTCTTGGAGAATTGTTGATGATGGTCATGGGGATGTTGCCTTACAAGGGAGGCTGAGTTAGGGAGATCTTTTTATACCAATGCTCTTCTTCGTTATTTAGACGTTGTTGGACATACAACTTTTGTTTTCTCATATTGAAGTGCTTTACCAGTAAGCCCAACTTCTTTGTGGCCACCATAGTCAGAGTAGAAAATTCTTCGAAAAAAAGCGTTTGATTTCTTGCAAGCCAGATTTTCGACGTAGAGAATTTAGGCAAGGCTAAGAATATTGCTTTAAAAGTTTGCTTTTGATCTAGAGAACCCTTGTAAGAGGCTTGCCATTTGTTGAATAGTTTGTTGGGGGCGTTTGGCCACCTGATATGAGAAAATAAGTTTTGCAACACATGTGTCCACACCTCTTTCGAGAACAGATAGTCCAAAAATAAGAGTACACTAGTTTCTTCAGCTCGGCGGCAAATAACCCACCTGTAAGGACCTTTGAACCCGCTTTTCTACAAAGTTTTCCTAGTAAGGATCTTGTTGTGATCTAGTGACCAACATAAAATATTTATTTTTGGAAGGCCATTAGTATTCCACAATTCACTCCACATTTTTAACTTAGGGGAAAGAGTGGTTTGAGCTAGAAGGATAGCATACCTAGCTTTGATCGAGTATTGGCCCTCTCCCTAACCTCATGAATCCTTAGACGACAAGTGGCAGGGAGAATATCCAATGAGACCATGGCAAAGGTTGAAAAAAATCTCTTGGAGGTGCGAGGGAGACCCAAAAGCTACCAACCTGCCCAAGCTCCAGAGGGGTTCCACTTAGAGATATGAAAGAGGATGATAATGCCATGCTCCTTACACCAATCCATCAAAGGTGTGAAAGATTGATTTTGCTGAAGTGGCAGATTCCCCATAATGTTTTCTTCCCAAATAGAAATCTTGCGTCCATTCCTAGGTATCCAAGTGCCTTTAAAAAAAAAAAGAGGCATAGAAACTTTCAAAAGTTTCCATGTGGGCGAACCATTGGTGCGAGCAGGAGGAGAATCAAGGCACCTTAGTCTATCCCGAACTAGGTATTTATGTATAATGACTTTCTTCCATCATTCTTGATTCCCTGAAACAAGTCTCCATAGGATCTTTGCCCCAAGCACCAGATTAGATAGAGATGGATCAATGATTCCTTGACCACGTTCCAGTTGACAAGATGCATTATTTTGGTATTGGGTTCCCCTCGCCCCCACAACCATCGAATTTTTATGATTTTTTGAGTAATTGAGTGTTTGATATGGACACAGGAAAGAATGGAAGAGAACTGGAATACAGATTGAACAGAGACGATTTTTTTTATCAGAATCACTCTTATAGTTGGGTTTAACCACTGGGAACCCCATTAATTGAATTCAGATTTGATTTTCTCCACAAACGGAGACCAGGAAGATCTTGGGAGAGAACTAAGACATAAGGGAATGCTTAGATATCTTAATGATTTCCAATTCTCCATCAGAGGGAACTAAATAACTTCTATTATCTTTGATATTGTCTTGTAATGAGTGTTCCAGACATAGACATGTTTTTTTGTGGATTGATATTCTCCCCTGAGGCTCGCATGAATTCCTCCAAGTTATCTTTGAATGTTTTGGCAACGATCGAGGATGCTCTGCCCAAGAGAAGAGTATCATCTGGAAATTGTGAATGATTGATCCTTCTTGCTCCTCTTGTGATTTTTATTTCGGGAATGGATTTCTCCAATCTTGCTTTCTTCAGCTGTCTACTTAGGGCTTAAGGATTCTGCCATGAGAATGTAGGGGAGGGGGGAGAGGGGGAACCCTTGCCACAACCCTCTATAGGTGTTAAAAAAATCAGTTGGTCTACCATTAATTAGTGGAGAAATCCATGGATCAGTTATGCGGGAAGAAATCCATCCCAAACCCAAATCTTGTCAAAATGGTGAAGAGGAAGCTGCGACGAACTCTGTCAAATGCATTGACCATATCTATCTTTATGATCATCCCCTTATCTCCCTATGCCTTACTAGAATAGATAGCCTCCTGCACTAGAAGGATGTTGTCAAGCATTTGTCGTTTTTCAACGAAGCCCCCTTGGTTCGGTGAGATTAACTTGGGAATCAATGGCTTTACGTCTAACAGTGAGGTAAGAAGCAAGGAATACGTCTACTCCCCCTTTCAGGGAAGGTCCTTTCGGACAATACCAAGCTTATCTCGAAAGTGTTCAAACTTTACACGAGATATAGGCTTAGTCATCACATCAACAACATGTTCATCCGTGCTAATGTACTGGAGCTTCAAGGCTCCTCTCTGTACTATGTCGCGGATGAAATGATAGCGTATCTCTATGTGCTTCGACCTATTGTGGAACACAGGATTCTCTGTCATTTTAATACAGCTTTGATTGTCACATAGAATCGCGGTTTCTCTCATCTCCAAATCAAATTGGCCTATCAGCAACTTTCGAAGCCATATAGCTTCGTAGCTATCAGAACATGCGGCAATGTACTCTGCTTCCGCTATGCTGAGAGCAATACTGGATTGCTTCCTACTCTGCCACGAGATCATAGCTGATCCCAAACTGAAACAACATCCGGAAGTGCTTTT
>SNQJ01S0000415.1:641347-663514 GCA_010110895.2 Picea sitchensis
CATAGTGTTGTGACCAAGCATTGTTCCATGGAAATCTAAAACTAACACATGAGGTTTCTCCTAGAGGAGGTGTTAGTCATATCAGACAAAGTATTTACCTCTATATTCTCACATGCTATCAAGTATAATACTTTACGACGATTGTTATCTCAGCTAAAGTCATCAGCTTGTCATGTGTACCTTTGAATCTTGATTAATCAAACCTGGAGCCTTGTTCTCAAGAGTGAGTGCTTGCTTTTCTTCTAGGTCTCCTTCACTCAAGTGACGAGTGCTTTCTTCAACCTGTCTGTTGTACTAAGACAATACGCTATCTTGATAGAAGGTTAGGTTAGAGGATAAGCTCTATGATCAACTTTCAATCCTTCTAATAATTTGATCATAACTTCAACATGCAACATTGATTAAGATAATGTCATGACAAATAGATGTATATCGGAATAATCACACATGGGTTGCATCATTCCTCTGAATGTGTTGGATCTTGAGATCCTTCTGGATCTATGGCAAGAGATCCCTGCACCTGCAAATACTCTTTAGGGTTTAACCATTAAACATATGTGAGTACATACCTCTGATGACATTTGCAGGTAGTGGCTCCATCAGGTAGCAGCGGTAATCATTACCAACTCTTGAGAAAACTTCAGTGGTGATTGCAACTGGTCTTACGGCTGCAACTGCAACTGATGCTGCAACTGCAACTGCAACTTAGGGTTTTATGAGAAAACCCTAATTTTTCAAACTTCAAGTTTTGAAATTCTGATCCAGGGAATACATGCACTGGGCTGAGGCGAGATGTTGGTGTAGTCGGAATTTCGAAAATCCAACTTTTACCCCCTCAAACTTGATCTGCAGATTTCTGGACTGGTGCTTCTGGTTTTTCTGGTACTTCTGGTACTCTGGTACTTCTGGTACTTCTGGTACTTTGGTTTTCTGGTACTTTGTGAAACTAGGGTTTCACTTTCCGGGAGATCTAGCCACTGAAAAGGTGCGCTCTAAGTGCCAAAATGATCCTTGGGGAGGGTGCATCTTTCTAGGTAGTTTTGGAGCTGAAAAGATTCACTTTTTGAAAACCCTAATTTTTGGGTACGGTAACAACGACGTTTTTCCTCTTGCGAAATATGTTTCCTTCAGGGTGGCTCTGATACCATGTTAATGTTTATGCCATTATTATAGTTCTTTGCATTTCAATAGATAAGAGCATCATAAGAACAAGATCACTGAGAAATACATATTCACAAGAGACACAACATTTATCCTGGGAAACCCTCTAGGGGAAGAAAACCCAGCAAAACTTCCTTATCATAAATAGCTTAAACAATGTTCAAGAGATAACTCAAACCAATACAGATAATCTTCCCCAAGAGATGTGCCACTCTTCTCCCTCTCTCCAACTGGTAATTGCAGCTTGCCTCATAAGAGAATGAGCAAGTGAGCTGTGTTAGAAGTGAGGCGCTAGCCTCTTATTTATATCAAACTGGCACGTGTGAAAGGTCACAATCTGGCAGGGCCGACCTCTCACTCTGGGTGGGTAAACCCACCTTTAATTAATTCTAGGTCTTCCATAATAACTGCTAGGGCCGACTTCTTATTCTGCCCTTTGTAATTGTCCGATGACCAATCCGCAAAAGGGGTTTTGGTCCTTATACAATTACCGACATGATTAATCCACAATGGGGATTAATCCAATAACAATAATAATAATAATGACTTGATTAATCCGCAATGGGGATTTAATCCAATAATAATAAGAATGCTCTTCGCAGTTACATTATTTCAACAAATTCAGGGGTCCAACGGTTGAGATACATCTCACGGGCACCCATAAAGTATGGACCACTCCTGAATATCATATCTATATTTGCCTTTTCCTCAAACATAAATGCAAAGAAACCCCTACCACAAAAGGAGAACGAGATCTTACCTTTTAGATGAGGTTTCCATATTATTTATCCTCACAACAATAGATTTGGGTGAAGGACATATCCCCATAAATTTCCCTATTAATCCAATCTTCGCAAACTTCAAAGCAAGTGACCTTGAACCAACTTGAACCAGAACAACAAGTATTTCATCTTGTTTTTTAACAAATCGCGATTGAGCAGGCTTAGGTTGCTTGGGAAGGGTCACAACCAAGGAGGCAAATGAAACAATATACGATTTGGGGGGGGGTGGGGGGCAGTGGGGGAGAAGGAGGGGATCTAGAGCCCCCTTTAGGGGAGGCCATGAAGGTCATAGAGGGAGCGTTATTTTTATTACGATTACACCAACTAATATATGTGGTCCTTTATGTGTGTGTGTGTGTGTGTGTGTGTATATGTTGGAAATGTAATCCGTTAGGGTTACTTGACTGGAGGAATATGAAGTGAACCACTTTCGGGAGTCCAAGAGACCTCTTGGAATATGAATTCAAAGGTCACATCCATGTATACATACGTGTATCATATTGATTAATAAATGAACCACATGATTATCTCCCATTTTGTGTGTCCAACAATGGTATTAGAGTGGCCTTGGTTCTTAGGCCTGATTCTCTATGGTAATTGTCCATAACATCTGAGTGTGTCAGAAACGCCTCATTCCCTTGGGAATTATCATTCTAGTCCACAGAAACGATTCCTTGCATATTTGTTTGGCACATCAATTTTCCTTCTGGTCTAAATCATTTGTGCAAAACGACCCCCTTTGCGTTAATTCCAATCTGCATAAACGCCTCTGCCAATTTTTCCTACATGCATTTTTTTGTGTCAAATATGTCCAGAAACCTCCTTGTTTTCTCCCCTGGCAACTTGATTGATTAATTCCGACTATTACACAAAACCATGAGAGTAATTCTTCATTTCCTTCCTCAACCAAAACCCTGATTTTCTTGTAGATTCTCCATCATTTGACTTTCGAGTATTCACTCCTCTTGCAAGCATGACCAGATAGATCACCCTGTATTCGTCTTCAGAAACTGAATTCTTTGCTCCTTGAATTTGAGCAGCGAACGAGACTCGATACCTAGACTTCTTGGACTCCTGACGTTCGTTACAATAGCTTGACTCTTCATATTCCATCAAGTTCGTAACCATAAACTGTGATGTAGAAGAAGTTGAAAGTCTTGTACCAAGTGGAGGTTTAAGGAAAACCACAAATTGATGTCTAGCAGAAGTTGTAGGAATTCTACTGAGTGGTGGTTTAACGAAAACCACAAACCGATCACGCTCGCTTGTTACTGCTCGATTGATAAGACTTTGAAACTTGAAGCCTGAATGTTAATCGTTGATGTTTCCCCCCCTGTTAGGTACAATGTGAGAAGATGCAAATCCTTTCTCTACAAGATGCATCAATACTCAAGAGTGAATTCATCGGTATTACTAACATATCTTCTTGACTATTGATGACCATCGCCAAGAAGCCATCCACCCATAGTGGTTCTTTATTCTTACACTTGTCTTGCATTTAAAACACCCATCTAAAGGATCATTGTGTTGTTCACAATGTTTGCAAGGATGAAGATCAAAGCACTAATATTTTGTATGTCCAACTCGCCGACAATGTTGGCATAGCGAAATCTTCTCTTGAACTCGAGCAACTGAATGTGAACTTTCGTGAAGCAATCCAACACTCTAAAACTGGATCGATTTGGTTTAATGTCCAATACGATAGGTGACATCATTTTCAAATCTGATGCCTGTTCTATGCATATTTTTCCTAATTTCTTCCCAAGGCTCGATGATCAGCTTGGAAAGAGGAATTTGATCTTCATATGTACTTGAATCTGGAGCTAGCACACTGAGTGGTTTTGTCGGTTGTTGGTATGAATCGTCATCATCGTCTTCTTGATATTAAAAAAGAGGTTTTTGAATAAGGACCAGTTCATAATGTTGTCGCAGATTATGTCGTTCAAGTGCATCGTGAAGAAGTCATGTATGAGTTTGCAATAGTGATGCTTTGGCTTGTGTAACATGCAAGCATGTCCCAACATACTGCATAGTTGCTTTGTCAGTGGTTATTATATTATCCATAGAAGAGAGGATAAGTATATTCAATATCTCTATCAGTTCCTCAACTCGAGCCATTTTAAAGATAGAAATAGACTTGAAAGGTTTCTTGCAACTCCATCCTTTAAAAATCATACTACAAGATGTAAACTCAACAGATGAAAGGGTATTGACTTATACCGAAAGTGCACCAGTTTACAATGTAATTTAATTTCAAAAGGTACGATTAACTTACAAAAAGACAAATGTCGACACTGACAATATGTACCAAACCATCAAATAAATAGCCATATCCACAACCTAGACCAACTAAGAACTCTGAGCATGAGAATTTACAAGAAGGTGCAATGAAATTCTACTCTTTGTTTTGATGGGTGGTTCTCTTGAAGGTGGTACGAAGCTTCTTTGTTACTGTACGATACTCTTGTCCATCTCATGTTTACTTAAACTCCAATAGCCTTCATAGAAGTGTGTCAACAATAAGTGTATCCAACCAAAATGTGTAGCTTGATAATCAAGTGTGTGAGACTTCATTCGTTTATGTATCGAGCCTGGTTATATAAGATGCGGTCGACCTGGTGCAGAGCAAGCACAACATGCAAGAAATGATTAATGAATTAATACATAATGGATCACAACTCACATTCTTCTTTGTAAGATCTCTTGCAGCACCGCCCACGAACACGACTACAACTAGTAGCACTATCACCGATGCAAAGTCAGATGAGTTGATCAACATTGTTGCCTAATTTAAGGGTGGTGTCTTGCCAATATTTCAAAAGGCGTCTAACCCGAATCCCCACTCCCAAGCCGCCTTTTGACTTAGGTCAGTAAATTGCTTCAAGATTTTGAATCGTGCTCGCCTTTTAAAACAACAAATCGATTGAAGAAATGGATATATTTGGCCACGAACTGGAATTCGTGGGCTTGAAATTGCAAGTACAACTATAAGAAAGGTCAATGATTGTGGCCTCTTGGGCATCTTGGCGTAGCTTTTATTCCACATGTATCCCATCTAGATACATTTCTATGGGAGTATGCATGTAGATTAAGGCGCTACCTTGGCTTACAATTCTATTTACAAGTGAGGGCGGAAGTGCCAATAAAGTGCACAATTAATCCAACGGTAAAACCCTAAAAGCAACGCCATCACACAAAACACGTTGAAATTGCCACCAACGAAGGAGAGATTTGGTTTGTCTTTGACGCCATTGAAGAACAAATACGACAAGTGGGTCGTGGAAGCACTGCTCAAAAATCTGGATATGGGAAAAACACGACCATCAAGGGAAACCCCGTTGCAGATCCATGGAAATGAAATCCATGTCTTGCTTTATTCTATTTCCATGCAGACTTGGAAATGTTAAACTATATCATGTGTATTTTATCATTCATTCATTTGGTTAATATAATTCTCATTATTTTCTCTCTAATTTTTCTCTTGTTTTCTTCCCTTTGAAAGTTGTGTTCGTTCTTCTGCTAGATAGATCTCTTGTGCATATACTCACCACATTTTACATGGTATCAAAGCCCACAGACCACTAGCAAGGATCGTCACCAATACTCTTTTGCAGGTACCGAAGACGAAACAAAGCAGCAGGAAAGATGGAATTTATTTTTTACTCACCAACAATACTTCTCACGCCTCATAACTATCTAGAGTGGAAGCCAAAAATTCTACTTCTTCTAAAAAGTAAAGGCTTATACCAAATAACCATGGCAATGGAAGTAGAGTCTGATTTCGCCGATGAGAAAAATAACTTTCTCAATAGACAAAATATGGCCATAGGATGTCTCCGCTTGTCTATTTCTCCTGAAATTCTCCACCAAGTGTATGATGAATCACAAGACTCCACTCCAAAAAAATTATGGACCAGATTGGAGGTTCTCTTTGGGAATAAGGAAGATTGCATGCAAAAGGTTGATAATATAGAGCCAGTAGAAAAGCCACTGGAAGATCAACCCTCTAAGTTTGAAGAGCCTTCTACACAAGTATTTGCACAACTTTTTGTTCCATTCATTGAAGATGATGTCTACTCCTTTTCAGATCTATTTTATGAATTGCATATGGAATATATCAACCATGCATATCAGGAGCCACATGCAGACATTCATGCATCCCAAGAGCCACATGCAAAGACTCCCGTGCATGCATCTCAGTAGCCAGAAAGGGGGCCGCGCACATCAGATTCAATTCTGACATTTTTTTAGCAGAATTTTTAGAAACAAATTAGATATTTGAATTCCTCTGGGAAAAATACCCAATTTAAAAAAAAAAATCGTTCAAAACAGAGTCTGGGAAGTGAAGTTAAGAGTTTTTTAAAATCAACAAATTTTCAACATTTTTTCGGAAATGGTTGCACGATTGTCAAAGTTTCTTCAAAAATTCATTTGGATATTCTTCATTACAAAAAGAGAAAGTGTATATGTGTGAACATCTCACTGGTGCATCTACTTCATCAGATCTGCGCATACAACTACATCTTCAACGAGCACAAACTTGCACAATTGCGAGGTCTTCATGGAGTGAATGACACAATTGCTTAACAACTCCTTTTTTATCCTTCTCATTTTTTTTGTTTGTTCTTATGCATTGTATCTTGGGGTGGATTTTTGCCATGAGGTTTTCCCTCTTTCCTCATTTTTTTAGTGTCTCATTCTTACATGCATTGTACAATGGGTACCCAACATGGCCTCTGTTGTCAGGACCCATTCATCATGTACACCCTAGTAGTGTTCAAGGGGGGTGTTGGAGATATTACACACTCACCTAGAATTATTTTTCTAAGTTTTATAGTCCAATGTTGAGAACGTTTCCTTAGATGAGAATGTTCTCTCTGGAGAATATTTCCCTACAAGATAGGGCACTCCTCTTCAGTTTAGAGTCAGTTACACTTAGTTAGACTAATGGAAACCTCAATTTTATCACCATCAGTTGCATGTGTTTCTCTTACTATCACACGTGTGACTTAGTTCACTGATGATTGCATGGATCAATTAACTAGGGCTAGGTGGCAGTTCACTCCAGTGTATGTCAGTGAGTGTCTAGATCTCTCTAGATCAATATTATGGTGCATTAATTACTCATGTAGCCTATATCTATTCTACATTAGTCACTTTTTGAGTGTGGAATATGGCTAATAGAAATTCTTTCATTCTTTCCTCCATTTTTGTTTCTTCTCTTCACACCATTGCATGATGTGTATGCTTCATTGTTAGCTAGATCTTCTGTGTAGGTATCTCACAAACTCTATGTTGGAAAGGTTAAACGCAACATGATCATAATGGGTGGTTTGGTCAATGGCATTGATACTATGCATTGATGGCTTCGTGATTGAGACTTATGGGAATATTGTAGGCTAGAATACACCCAACTTCCTCAGATCGGTGTGGAAAACCCTAAGTCAACCCATCGTCCCCATTCCCAAAGTTTTGTGAGCATGGGCATACAGAGAATAACCACAGAGAGAGCGCGGAGCAGATTGGCAAACATATTGAGAAGACAAAGTGTTGAGTAGATTGGTAATAAGATGTACAAAGGAACGCTTTTGCAGAGACAGAATGGTAGAATGACGCAAATGGGCACAAGATAATGTAGACTTCTAAGTAGAAGGTCAGATGTGTTTCACACAGGAAGGGAAATGCAAACGCTCAGCTTTGGTATCACTATTAGAAAACTAAATTAGAATAAGCGTGAATGCAACTTTATTCATCAATATGATATAGATATATCTATACAATGTTTATGACCCTTTGGTTCGTCTTCCAAGGGTCTCTTAGATTAATGACCGTTACACTTACTTTATGTTTCATATTCCTTCTCTGCATGGATCATATATACCAATTTGTAACACCCCCGACCACCTAGGCTAGGTCATGCCACCGAAAAGCTTTCATGCTCTGATACCAATTTGTGGCACACCCCGACCACCCAAGTCGGGCCATGCCACTCCATAAAACACTCATGCGGAACATCGTTACATATAAAATTTAAACAGACAACTACATTATGCTAAAACACAGATTTAAGCAGAAACATACAGTAATACAATACATGTACAATTACACAACATGCAATTAAGCATAGAAATGGTACTTATCTTTTATGAAATACCACCAACTGCGTACAGACCTCCCACAAACCTCCCAGTCTTAGACCGCACTGCTCATCACTCTCAACAGTGGGTCACCCCCGAGTTGGGACTAAACTCCACCCGGGTAAGGAGATCCTTGGGCTAGGTTGAGCTTACATAATCAATAGGAAATTGCACATACAACAGGAAGGGTTTCATCCCAGGAGCCAACTCACACTCACAACCTATAATCTCTCATTCCCCACATGTCTGTCCCACCCCAGGAAGTGTGTCTCTTTTCTACTCAACAGTCCTTTGGCTGCCCCACTTACCTTCCAGGGCTTCAACAACGGGCCAGACATGAATTATCAGAGCACTATGGCTGTAGTTGAGCTCCCTCCATAAAAAATCACTTTCCCAACAACCTCTCTCACTTGGAGAGAGTTGCTCACAGGTCTGACAACCTGCTTCTTCAGTCCACGGACCTGACAACCCGCCTCTTCAATCCCGCTCCTAGACAACCAACAACAAGATCAGGTGAAAACGATAACAACATTCAACTAACACACATGTGATGGCAACAACAATCACCTTATGATTTGGAATAGGCGTTGCTCACAACAGACAAGTTTAGCACATGATCAGGTAGATATGGGTACGCTATGCCATCCAGGAGGAATACAGGTTCTAATCATCACAGGAAAATATAGGATATGGCTCTAGAATGTGTGCAGGTTTCAAAGGTACGTGCATGCTCAGAGGTCAACAATGGAGGTAATGGCTCCCTACGTGAATGCATGGGTGCATGGAAAGAATGGTCAGAATGGAAAAGAACCCCCCAAACGAATTGAATTTCCCACATATAACTGCATGCACCAAGATTGACACATGGATCCCTTGGAGCTCATTTCCTCTCCACTTGTAGTTCGTTCCTTTCCCCAAAGGAACTTAGGATAACATGAGTTATACCCAACCTTAGTCCTTTAAGAAATATAATACAATATTCCCTTAGAGTAAAGCCCTCGATCTTAAGCCCTTTTTCCAGTCTCTTAGCCCCTCTCCCTTTCCCTACCCAGTGGAGCTTAGTCCCCTATTCTCTTTTATCGTTGTCATTCTATACACAACGATGTATTTATATTAATGATATGAGTATTTACATATACAAAAATAGGCTCATTAGCCTTTAGTATCCAGGCTCTCTGGCCTGATCATCACATAAGCCTCCTAGATTATAATCACTTTGCTCACCATCCTACAAAACATGTTTACAATTCAACAGAGGCTCGACCTTGGGGTATTACAATCCCCTCCCCTTATTTATGCACTGTCCTCAGTGCATCTTATTTACGTACTACATCAAGATTTTCAAAAATCTTCAAAAAGATGCGGGTATATTGCCCGCATGGCATCTTTGTGCTCCCAATTTGCATCCTCAAAACCATACCAAGTCTATTGGACCTTTACAAGTTCTATGGCTCGATTCTGGAGCTACTTGATCTTCAGGTCCAATATGCACACCAGATGCACTTGAAAAGTGCCTTATTGCTCCACTTGAATCACATTCCAATCAATAACATGATTAACATCAGGTATATACTTTTTGAGCAATGATACATGGAATACATTATGAATAGTCATAGATGCAGGTAATGCAAGCATATAAGCTATAGGCCCAATCCTTTCTACGATTTCAAACGACCCACAATAACAAGTTGCCAACTTTGAACAATTTCCCAACTTCAAGGAACTTCTATTGGCCCTTACTTTTGAGAATGCATGATCACACATGCAAAATTCCCTATGATTTTTTCCCTTATCAGCATAGCTTTTCTACCTGTCTTGAGCAGCCTTTAAATTTTGCCTTATTTTTGACATCTGCTCTTCCATTTTCTTGAGCAACTCTAGCCCAACCACTACTATATCTAATGGGTTGTCTCAGTTTATAGGTGTGTTGCACTTTCTGCCATAAAGTGCCTCAAATGGGCTCATCTTCAAAGATACTTGGTACCCATTGTTGTAAGCAAATTCTACCAAGTGTAGATAATCTTCCCATTTTGATGATTTGTCCATATATATATATATATATATGGTCCTTTAAAGATTAATATTAACAACTATTATCATCAAAGTTAGTTTTACGTGATTTCATTAATACAAAATGATTCCTACTAATTTTAAGTAAAAAATGACGATTTCCCTTCCCATTATTTTAAGTTATTAGAAAAAAAAACAATTCACTATGAATTGAATTTTAAAAGATTTGTTTTAAATATATTCAACTAATAAATACAATTACTACACATTAATTTAATTATTCAATTAAATAGAATAATTTTTAGTTTGTTAATTGGGTCTAGTTTGGATGGTTGGGAGGAATGATTGTTACTCTTTCTATCTAAGTTCAATTCCGAAAATATTAATCAATATAAGAAATTAATTAAATTGCAATACTGTATTATTTGATGATGATGATGATTAACGTCCATTGAGACCGAATTTGTCTATCAGACCTTAAGAGGGTAAGGGATTACTTTCAATTCTTTAGAATAATAATCTATTTTTAAGGTCACGACCAAGCCAGACACCAAATCGGTGTATGAGACCCCCTTGTTTGTGGGACAAGGGACCCCCTCTACGCAACAATTTGACTGCTAAAGTCTACGAAGGTATACATACCCTACCCCCCTCTAGATCTAAACCCGCGACCTCCAAAAAGAAAACACATGTTATTAACCATTAGACCCACTTAGATTAAAAGCTCATTAAATTATAATTATAATGTTATATTATTTATTAAAATTTTACATTATATATAATACCGTTATATATAATACTTAGTTATATAGTTATATATGATACTTATTGATTTAATTATAATGTTATATTATTTATTAAGATTTTACGTTATATATGATTACTTATTGTGTTATAAAAATAATTTTCTACCACGTTATACTTCATCTTTTATATAAAATAATGGTTATTTATGGAGTAACAATGTTGGGTGTTCTTTACATTTGTCATAAATATTTTTGAAACAATGTTTATTATCTATTATCTATTGCTTGTTTTATGGAGGTGGTATAATAGACAATTCAAATTTATAAGTTTATTAATATATTGCTCGGAGGTGGTATAAGAGACAATTCAAATTTATAAGTTTATTAATATCTTTTTTTCTTTTTTTTTAAGGAGGCACAAGAGATGGGTGTCATTTTGGAGGATTTTGTAAATGTTTATAAAATATATTTTTAAAAGTTATAATTTTAATAAATATTTAAAATTTTATTTTTTATATAAAAAGAGGTTAATATTATAAAATTAAAAGTTTTAGGAATATTTTTTCTGAAGATAGTAAAATTTATTATAACTCAATTTTTAATTAGTTATAATTGGTTGATATTTCTGAATGTGGGTTGACTTATCATTGTTATTTAAGGAAAACCATTTCTGGTCTAGAATGACTTGTTGGTAGTGTGTAAGGGGGTTGGCATCCACTCATGCCATATGTCTTTGGGTCTTGAGTCGTTCTAAGGAAGATGAGTTCTTAGCCAAGCATAAACAATTTTAGGTCTTACTCAAGGGTCTAGATAGTATCCGCAAGAAAGCTATTATCCCTTGTGGTCATCGTTGAAACTACCTCCAATAGAGTTATGTATGTAGCATTTTAGTCCCATACATGAAACCAATTACTACCTCTCATTATAGTTTAACCTCTTACCGAAGAGAAAACACAACTATTATCATTAATATGTGTTTTTTTTTTTAATTATAACTTTTTTTTAATAATGAAATTACAAAAACCATGAATAAATTTATCATATTAAATTATATGGAGGACTTAAATATATATTTATTAAATCAATGTAAATGTAAATATAACACTTAAATATTGGATGAGTGATGAGAAGTGAGGAAACTAGGGTTTCTACCAAGGGTTCCTAAATTAGGTATGGTGGTGGTGGTGAGGTAGCATTGGGTTCTATAGGGGATTCTTCAACATACTCTGGGGACTATTTTGTTGGATTTGTTCCTCCTTGACACCCAAAACAACATTGTTTTCAAGTTCGTGATGGTGGGAAGAGAATCAAGCTTCTTATTGATTGTATTTTGGAGGGTGACAAGCTTATGTGAGCTAAATGTATTTATGGATACTTCTGTGGACAAAAAACCTTGCTTCATAGGTTGAGAATTTGGTTTGGTGAAGTTTGGGGGCCACTATTTTAAGGCAAGGTTAAAGTCTCCCCTCTAAAGGGAGTCTTTTTCACATTTATTTTCGAGTGCTCAATGGATCGAGATGTTGTATTACAAAATGGACCTTCGTGTTTTGGTGAAGTAGGTTTGTTTCTCCTTTGATGGACTAAACATTTTGATTCTTCAGTTATTTTTCAAGATCTGTAGTTATTGTGGGTGCCTCTGGTAAGTTTGGCTCCACAACTTGTTTGTGAGATGGTTTTGCATGTGATTAGTGAATTCCAGTAAGCAACCCCAAATACCCTAGCCAAGGAGGTGATTCCTTACTTACTGGTACTAATGAAAATGAAAGGCAACCTTCCAAATGGGGTTTCTCTGGTATGCAATGGTTTACAGTGGAATGGCGATTCAGACTACCAGACAATTCCTTTTCATTGTCATTTTTATCATTTGTTGGTCACATTCTTAGAGATTTCCCTAGTAGAAAGGTTGCCTTCAAAATATGGAGAGTCGTCGGTGTGGACAGTCCCACTTAGTCACAGTAGAAAGGTTGCCTTCAAAATATGGAGAGTCGCCTATGTGACAAATTCCAATTTAGTACTTGTGGGTGGGGTGGGTCTCAGTGTATTTTTGTCACTTTGCCTATTTTGGAGGAGATCAACAATTTATCTCACTCAAAGGATCCTAGTGCTAGTCCTCAAAATTATGAGGCCATACCAGATCAAGAGTCTCCTCCACCTACTTTTGATGGTGTTGATTTTATTATCCCTGGAGAAAATGTGCCAATGGTTAATTGCCTTAGCGACTTCTCTCAAGGAATATCCCCTATTCTTCCTCTCCTTACCCCTTGTCAAAGGTGAGGAGGTTCCTGTGTCTAGATTTGGAGATTTTGTGGGGCCATTCTTGTTTTTTATCACTCCTTGGTTGCTCCTTTTTGGCCTGCAAAGTACATTTTACCTGGTGTTCGTGTTAAGGGTGTGGCGACTTAAGAGGTTGATTTGCTCTTTTGGTGGTTGATCAGGTTGTGTCAATGATGGAGGAGATTTCAGGCTCGTTAACTAGCATTGACGATCTATCTTTATCCAATCCTAATTTCACTTTTGTTTGGGGTGGTTGTTTTAAGGGAATTTTTTATGAAATATATACAATTGTTATAAATTTGAATATTTTTACAAAGATACAAAAAATAAATTATGGTGGTGGTTGTTTTAAGGAAAGTTTTTATGAACTATATACAATTGCTATTGTTGATGTTTGTAGCATAGGACAGGTACTTCCACACAGGTTTAAATGTCTAGATGTGTGGAAGTTGTCCAAATCCTTATACCTTCTTAATTTACTTTAATTAAAGGAATTATTAAAGTGAAGTGCTTTTTATAACTAAAGAGAGTTTAATTTAATGAAATGCTAAAGTTATTAACGTTAGTGAATTAAATGAGTCTTAGACGTTGATCTCAAATGGGTTGAGATCTAATCTCAATTGTTAATCACTTTGGAGATCAGGGTTATGTTTGATTCAGTTAGAACTGAATATTATAAAAGCAAGGCTAGGTGACAGAGAAATGTATCCATAGAAGAGCTAAGAAGGATTTTTTCTATAATGCTTGAGTCACAAAGGACTGTGACTCAAGGGGATCATCGACGTGGGAGCAAAGAAGGAATTTTTCTGAAGTGCTTGAGTCACGAAATATTGTGATTCAAGGGGATCTCAACAAAGGTGAAGAAGGACTTTCATCTAGAGATCTAGCAGATCTGAGGTATCGATAGATAGATTTAGCAGATCCAAGGTACCCAATGGGAAGATCTTGTAGATATGAGGACCAAAAGATATATCTAGTGTAGATCTAAGTGTTCAATTGGCAAATCTGGGCAGACCAATAGAGGGTTTCTTCAGGTCCAGAGTTGTTAGGTTTGTTGTATTTGTATTTTTCCTTAGTGGGTCATTTTCCCAATAAGGGAGCCCTTGTAAGCTTGGAGTCATTATTAATGAAAAGCTTATTTGACGGACAAAATTTATATGTGCATGTGTGAGATTTGATTTCCAATTTTCTTTCATTGTTCTAATTATTTCTAGTCATAATATTTTATCCTATGTACTATAATTTAATTATAAGCAAGGAAAAATACAAGGTGGTAACTTATCTAGGTATTGGTAATATATTTTTCAACACGATATCGGAGCATAATGAAAATTAACATTATATCAGAGCTTGCACCACGAGAAGGAGACCAATTTTAGATACACAATAGTTAATGACAATAGATCTATTAGATCTAATTTGCAGCAGTGGGTGTTTAAAGGATCAAACACAGATCCACAACAATTTATAGTAGATCTGTTATATCTGCAAGGAGATCTTTGCATATATATAAAATAGTAGTGAAAAAACATTGAGTGCTTGAGCCACGAAGGAATGTGATTCAAGAGGATCTAATCAAGAGTGATGAAGGACTTTCATCAAGAGATCATCTCAAGGGATAAGATCTATTTGGAGTTAATGACTCATAGAGAGAGCAAAGAAGGACTTTTGCTCAAGGAGATCTTAGCAAGGTGTTGATGTCTAGATATGTTAAGGTCCAAACAACAACCTCACGAGGATATGAATCCCCCTTCATTTTTGTAGATGTGGTACTCCTCTTTGGCTGGAAGATATATCTTGAATATCTTGGATTAAGGAGAATGCTAGACAACAAACCCCAAAATCTTATTGCTTAGTTTTATATTGAAATGGTTCTTGATAACCTGATCAGATCTTTATGTGCAACAAGTAGTTTCTTAACAATAAGAGATTGAAGAAAGGCTTCAATACCAAAATAGATCTATACTCAGTGTCATTTATGCATCCCTCTAAATCACATACAAGTAGAGGATACTTCCATCTATTCTAACAAGAAAAAAGATGAAGAGGTTTTGACCATTTCAAAGAACTTTAAATGAGCTATGCATTAATACTGAAAAAAAATTGACAAGAAAACTCCAAAAATCTCACACTCAGAAATCCCAAGATTTGAGAAATTATTAAAGCAATGCCATGAAATAGTTCTCTATGGAGCTTTATTCATAAAAGATATTCAACAATACAAAACATCTCAACGAACCAATTAACTAAATGTTCAAAAATGAAGCTCGTCAAACACAAGACTAAAACTCAATGAATCTAATAGACAATCCTGGTTTACATCTGACAGTCACATATATGGTTGTAAATAATCCATGATATTATAAAGAATAAGTCTTGGAAGAATACAAGAAAGACACTCAAGATTCAACCTTATGCTAAATTCAGAAATACAATCACAGGGCCTTGAGAAAATAATGTAGAAGAAGAAGAATTATGGAGAAGATGGAGATATCTCTTTACTAATCATAAGCTTGGTTGCATGTTGATGGTTGTAACCTTCTATTTTGATCTCATGATTTCTTGCTTCTAACCCTTTGATGGAGCCTTCTCTTGCTTTTTAAAATATGCTCTTCTAACTTCTTGAAGTAGCTAGGGTTTCTTTTCTAGAATTTTCCATACGCTTTTCTTATTGAAATAATCACTTTAATTAATCCTTCATTGAATATTCATTAATGAATTTGTATCATTGACATTCGTGCCTTGAAGTGGGCTCTTTTTGTATTTAATAAACTTTTATTTTGAAAATTTTAGTTGGCTACCTTTTTAAAGAGATGACTGTATTTTAATTTTCTTGGCAATATATTTGACCTTTCATCCATGGAAACCATTCTAGATGAAATCTTCATCAACTCATATTTCCAATGAGTCCTCTTGAGCAAAATTTCAAGTTCTGGATCTCAAGATACAAGCTCGTGAAGTCGAGGTACCAAGCATATTTATTAGCAAACCATAAAGATATGGTAGAATGTTCTTTCAATTTCTGATAGGATCATGGAAAATTTCATCTCATGAAACCTATTCCATCATGTTCCTCGTCAAATTAATCCAACAATGTATAGTGTGTCCAAATCCGACTCTCGGAGCTCAAGTTATGGCCTTTAGAAAATCACCTCTCAATAGTCGTTCATCAATTCGTGGGTTAATCCTGGCCATTCATTTCAATTCGTCTTTTTTAAAGGAAATTCAATTCTACATGCATTGTGGAGATTGAAACTTAAGTGTTCATATAGTAATGCTTATCCATAGGCTTATGCGAAAGAAGAAGAGACTATGGAGATCGACCCTTAGAAAAATTCATGAATTAAGTAAAATTTTGATTGCCCAGTCATCATCCACCAAGCACCCAGTCAATAGCGAGTCATAGTCCAGTCAACAATGTGTCAACATTCACGTCATCACCACATGTCACAGTGCCATTGTATACCACGAGATGCCACATGTCATAGTCTCATTGGATGCCACGTGTCATCGTTCAATGGTTTCCACGTGTCTTCGTGTGATTGGATATCAGGTCTGCCACATGTCGTAGTGCCACAGGATAGTATAGATCACCACATGTCGCAGTGCCACAGGATAGTATAGATCACCACATGTCATGGTTTCATTCATTTCCACATGGCATGATTTCATTGGTTTTCACGTGTCATGGAATGGTTGGTTAACACATGTCGCGATGTGATTTGTTAAGGATAAAATGGAGAGGGACTTAGGATAAATGTTAAGGAAGGGATAAATTGAACGAGAGAGGAGGAAGGTCGTGAAGGAGGAGAGAGATGCGGGTTGTCGGTTTATTGGAGGTGAGGGGGGTGTGGAGGGATAAGGGGTATGGACTTGTGGTGGTGATGAGGGAGGAGAGATAAGGAGTGGGGAGTGAGGTAGGAAAAATGACTAAGGCAAGTGGATTAGTTGGTCGAATGTGGAGGGGAGAAGTTGAGTGAGGGGAGAGATAAGGAGGGTGTCAACTTGTGTCTATTGAGTGAAGTGAAGGAGAAACATCTGAAAAAAAATCTAAGTATGGGAATAGGAGGGTATAGGAAGAGGGAGTAAGGGGACGGGAAATGGAGGGATAAGAAGCTTCAGAAATAAAACGAGAAAAAATTCTAAATGCTGAACAATAAGAGAGGAAAGGAAGGAGAAAATGAAAATGAGAAAAATTCTAAGTATAGAAGAGTATAAGAGTGAGGGGGAGTGAAGATAGGAGTGGGAATATTTAAAAATAATCTAAGTATGGAAGATTGGTAGAGTAAAGAGGGGAGTGGGAGGATTGAAAAATAATCTAAGTATAGAAGAGTGGAGTGGTAGAGTAGAGTAGGAAAAAGTTTAAGTATGGAATTAAAGAGAAGTTCCAAGAGATTAAGAGAAGTTCCAAGAGATTAAGAGAAGTTCCAAGACAATACGTGGTTCCAATAAATTGAACACAGTTCTAAGAAAAATTAGCTTTGTTGCACATGGAAGAAGCATTTTTTTGGCGGTTAGACGAAAACCTAGATATCTTGAGTATACAAACTCAACTTTTGAATCCGTGAAATGCGTGACGAAGCTGAGACTTTGGTATATGCCATGAACTTATAATCATTCAAAATTTTATTCTTCTAATATAAATATATTTTATTATTCCAAAGAGAAAGAAATTGAGGTGACCAAATTTTCAATCAACACAAGGGTGATAAAGGAGTTTCACTTATAGATTAGTTCAGTCCAAAGGAGAAGAGAAGCAAGTGGGAAGCAACAAACAAATCTAGTAACAAGGATAGATCTAGGTAGATCTGAGTAGTAGATCTAGGATGTCGGATTAGGCTGTACAAAGACGCAACAACGTCGTACGTGTGGAGAAGACAGCCAGGGTGTGTACATACGTGCCAAACAAGTGGTTCATGGAATGTACATATGTGCCAAAAAAGTGGTCCAGGACATGTACATGCGTGCCATACAGGAGGTTTAAGGCACATACAAATGTGTCAGACAAGTAGTCAGGGATGCTTACAAACGCGCAATGTAAATGCCACATGTGCGTACATACGCATTCTAAAGGTCATGTAGGGTGCGTACAGATTGTATGGGACGTCAGTACAAGGTTGTATAGTAGGGGCAGGGAGTTGGGTTGCAGGAGTTGGATGTATTTTTTATTTTCTCGGTGGAAAAAAAGTATGATAGAAGCACATGAGCTATTCAATATTTTGACGGAGAAGGACTCATGGATCCATGTGGAGCTTGGTGATGATGCCAAGTATGTGTTGAAGGAGGAGGGAGCAATCTTTTTCCAGCTTGAGTCAAGTGGTTCACTGGAAGCCCAAGATGTGCTATATCTACCAGGACTAAAGAATAATTTTCTCCCAGTCTCAATTATGAAGGACATGGGTTTTGTCGAGAAAGGGAAAGTACTCATATGCTTAGAGGGAGCTAGCCCTGACACAACAGTGAGCATTGGGGTTAGATAGGGAAATTTATACAAGTTGAAGGGCAAGCATGTTCAGGCCTTGATACATGATAGTGACAACCTGCATGAGTTATGGCATAGGAGGATGGGACACTTGAATTACAAGGTATTGTCTATTCTAAGGGAGATTGTCATTGGTTTTCCAAATTTCAGTGTTGAGTAGCAGGGCATATGCAGAGGGTGTGCACTTAGAAATAATGCCAAGGTTGATTTTCCAAACAATGAGAGTAGGTCCAAAGGGATATTATATCTTATACATTCATATGTGTGTGGACTAAGGTCATTAATGGAGGACGAGGAGCAGAAGGCTCCAAAGGGAGAACAATGTTCAGATATTTCTAGTGTGGGGAGTCAAACTTTAGGTGGGGAGGAGGAGTTAGCCCCTACTAGCTCTATCAGGAGACACAAGTGGTTCATGTAGACATTGATGGATGCTCAAGAGCATGTTGAGTCCCCTAGGAGCATATTCAGGGAGAGAAAGTCTCTGAAGAAGTTTCCAAACTTCGTGGTGCTAATGAGTAGAATCATTGATTCTGAGTCTTCCATTGTTCAATAAGTAGTAAACCAACAGGTTTGGTCGGATGCCATGGTGCAAGATGATGTGTGGGACATTGTGTTAGGACTGGAAGGACAACTAGTTCCAGGTGGCTCTTCGAGAAGTACCTTCCTCTCTAAGAGGGAGTGTTGATGTTTGTAGCATCAAACATGTACTTCCACACAGGTTTAAGTATCTAAATGTGTGGAAGTCATCCAAAGCCTTCTACCTTAGTAATTTACTTTAATTAAAGGAATTATTAAAGTAAAGTATTTTTTTATAATTAAAGTGAGTTTAATTTGATGAAACACTAAAGTTATTAGCATTAGTGAATTAAATGAATCTTAGCTATTGATCTCAAGCGAGTTGAGATCTAATCTCAACCATTAATAAATTTAGAGATTAGGGTTATGTTTGATTCTGTCATAACTCAAGATTATAAAAGCAAGGCTAGGTGAAGGAGAAAGGTATATGTAGAAGAGAAAAGAAGGAATTTTGTTCTAGTGCTTGAGTCATGAAGGACTGTGACTCAAGGGGATCATCCACTAGGGAGCAAAGAAGGACTTTTTCTCAAGTACTTGATCCACGAAGGACTATGATTCAAGGGGATCTCAACAAAGGTGAATAAGGAATTTCATCTAGAGATTAATTCCAAAGGAGGAAAGTGCAAAGGTGCAACAAGAGGATAAAACCTTATAAGCATAAATTGAAGGATATATTTATGGGTGGTACAACGAGAAACTATAGTAGATTTGAGGTACTAGCGGTCAGATCTAGCAGATATGAGGTACCAATAGACAGATCTAAGGTACCAACGACTAGATCTAGTAGATATGAGGTACCAACGGATAGATCTAGGAGATCTGAGGTACCAATGGATAGATCTAGTGCAAATATGATGTACTAGTGGGCAAATCTAGTAGATCTGAGGTATCAACAGGAAAATCTAGAAAATCTGAGGTACAAGCAGGAATATCTTGCAGATCTGAGGACCAATAGGTAGATCTATTGTAGATCGGA
This sequence comes from Picea sitchensis, assembly GCA_010110895.2. Taxonomy (NCBI): domain Eukaryota; kingdom Viridiplantae; phylum Streptophyta; class Pinopsida; order Pinales; family Pinaceae; genus Picea; species Picea sitchensis. The sequence continues at coordinate 661,492 of SNQJ01S0000415.1, forward strand.
GTGTCCATCAAGCAGATCTGGGCAGATCAATAAAGGTTTTCTTCAAGACCAGAGTTGTTAGGTTTGTTGTATTTGTATTTTTCCCCAGTGGGCCATTTTCCTAGTAAGGGAGCCCTTGTAATCTTGGATTCATTATTAATGAAATGCTGATTTGAAGGGCATAATTTATGTGTGCATGTGTGAGATTTGATTTCCATTTTGCTTCTGTTGTTCTAATTATTTCCGATCAATATATTTTAAGGTGGTAACTTATCTAGGTGATGGGAATATATATATATAACCATAATTGAACTTAGATTACATTGATAGGGGCTATGCCAAGGCACACAACAAGCAAAATCATCACAAAAAGAGGCTCCCAGCCTGTCAAATCTTCCAGATCTATAACATAAGGAAAAATGAGTTTGCTTAGACTATTACTAGGATCATCTAAGTTGATTATATCCTTGTAAAAACTACCTAAACACCAAATAACCTTGTAAAACATACATTGGTTGGAAGAAATGGAGTCCAAAATTTCAGGATCTCTAGGAGGAACTCTTTCCTTAGTCTCCATAGGAGTGATGCCTTTTTCCGCTAGTGTTGGCTCCACTGTTGGCTCCTTCTTCTATGGGAAGCATTCTACCATGAATGTAAGAAGCAAATAGCATAGGCTGGGTGTTGAGTTGAGCCTTTATCTGTTGGATTTCATATTCCACACCATTTATCCTCTCGTTGAGAGCAGTCATAGCCACCTCTATTTCCTGATTTTTGGAGATGATCAAGTTGGCTAGGGCCTGCTCGAAATCCCCAAATTTACTTGAGAGATGATGAAGATTCGACCTGTTAGACTGTGCTATTTACTCATGTCTCCCGAGCACAGTCGTAATGAATCTGCACAAGCAAAATAGTTATTGATGAACCCATCGAACCCACTTCAAATCTAGAACACAACACCTCAGAATGAAATCTCGCACCAAGGAATTTAATCCCCAAGTGTGCGAGGGGGGATACCCAATATCCAAGAGCTGCCACCTGCCAGCTCATGGGCATGAAAAACGAAAGGGGTGGAAGGGACATCAAGGCAAGACATGAGCCCCTCTAACCCCATTTACCAATATTTATCCTTTGGTTAATCTAGCTCCTACCTTGGCCCGATGATCGACAATATAATTTAAGTGTTGTTTGACATGATAGAGTTTGAACTCCTCAAAATTTTTGCTAAGCATGATGACATAATTTATTATCCCATTGCATATATTGGTTCTAGATTGGGTTCGATTGATGACCGCTCGAATCACCAACATTGAATCGCCAAAGATTGCCAGATTAGTGATGTTCCTTTCCTTAGCAATACTTAGCCCTTGGAATAAATCATATACTTCAACGATGTTGTTAGAAGCGGCTCCCAGTCCCCATGAATAGTGAGTGACAATGTTTCCTTTAGGATCGAGAAGACTCCCACCCGCGCCTGCCACCCCAAGATGGGAATAGATTTTTCAATAGTTATAAGTTTGAATATTTTTACAAAGATGCGCTAAACAAATTATGGTTGGTGTTTTAAGAGTTAGTAAGATTCACCAAAGTGTCTACATTTTAAGATGAGTATGAATCCTTAAAATTTTCATTGGGTCTATCCTTCTTCAATTCGTGTGACTTTACATGTTGATTGAAGCACATTCACTAAAGAAGAGGATTTCTTCAAATTGTGATGCAAATGATGACTCTTTAACAAAGCAGGGTCACTTGCATATTCTACCATGTTCTTATTCGTGGTGTTGTATCATCTGGTAGTGGTAATCAAAAGAAATTTGTTCCTTTGGATTTCTCCCATCAAGTGACGTTCTTTTGAGAAAACTTAAGGGTTATTCTTAATCCTGCCACTAAGTGGGAGGAGTTGTAGTGGCTCTACGGGTCTCTTTTTGGATGTTGTTGTGATTTTCTATTAGTCTATTTTAGAGAGGCCTTTGAGCCTTGTATTTTGATATGCCCAATTGATACATATATATATATATATATATATATATATATATATATATATATT
>SNQJ01S0000415.1:663564-682657 GCA_010110895.2 Picea sitchensis
ATATATATATATATATATATATATATATATATATATATATATATTATTTTTTTTCCACGGGGAGAAAACATCCTTTCTTAGGGTTTGTAGACAACAATAAAACTACTCTAAAATCTAGAGGGTGTCAGCAAATAAATACATCAAAAAATTACAAAAATGTCAGCAAATAAGCGCTCCATCTACTCAAGAGCCTTTTGTCACCAAGTGACATACCACTATTAATGATCATCTTTCGTGGGCTAGCTCTATAAAGTCCTCGTTTCCCTCCAAGAATGTCATATGAAGAAGTGTGTGAGGTATGGGATTTTATTATGCAAATTTGTGTGGCAGTGAAGAATCTCCGAATGGATAGGTTGCATTTATCCTATCATTCAAGGCCAATCTATTGTCATCACATACAAACAAGTTGCTTCAACTTTGTTGATTATCAACCCAGGTTCCATTCATTGACATATATTTAAGATAGAAGGTGAAATGACGGAAGAAAATATCCAACATTTCTCATTGAAATGACATAAGAAATTATCCCACTGAAAGCTCATCGATGTCCACGACTTTTTCTTTGTTTCCTGGTTTTTGTGAATCTTTTATTATTTGTCACAATGAAAACTCAACTGCCTCAATCGACTTCAATATTTTAAATTTTTTTATGTGCAAACTTTGTGAATCTTCTATTGTCTATTACACTCAAATGTCACATCTAGCAATCAATCTCCATATGTTTTCAAGCAAATGTTATTGTCCTGGAATTCGAACAAAAACACGAATTGAACAAGGAATTAATCTGTATAAGCAATGGGTATGGTTTCGTTGATGTAGATTGAAATGGACATGGTTCGAATGATGTAGATCGAAAGAAAAACAATGAAATATGTAAATATCATATGTTTTTATTAGATATAGGAATATTTTTAGCTTTGTATAATTATAATATTTATTAATTTTTTATGTGTAAATGTATTTAGAATAAATAAAATAAAATATTTCTCTCACCCTCCTTTAGCAATTCAAATGGACCAGTGATGAGTTCAGTACCTAAGGCTAATCCACATTGGATCATTATATTATTTTTCATCTATCTCAGTACTTTCTGGGTGGAAAAATTGGAGGAATCAGCTCACAATGCCATTTCAACAACTGGTCCAAATTTGGAAATTTGGGTCCAAAAAATAGTTTGAAATATTAAGGAGCCATTTTGGGGCATACAATGACAATTTTTTTTGTCCAAAACTTACTATGGAGGAAGATTCTATATTCTGCACACTGATACCTTTCCAATGGTGCAGACCATTTTCCAATCATAGTTCGTATGATAAAGTTATGCCTCCTGCAAGTTGACCTACTGTATTGATCACCATGGTGCAAGTGGATGCCACGTCAGCCTCCAATACTTAGACACGTGGGGCTAGCCAGGTAGTGTATTTTCTAAGAACATTCTAGAAGGTCCAAAACCTTATCACAATTGAAGGTTGAGGAAGTCAAAACCCTACCCCTAGATGGCTATTGGGCTATATTAAATACCGGGCCACTAGGAGGAGAAGGGGGTTCCATTCTTTTGGATTGTATCTTGTTCCATAGCAGAGAAAAACATATGAGAGTGGTATTTTGTGAGCATAACATATGAGGGGAGATTATGTAGTAGTCGTACATGCCATAGGTCAAAGGAAACTCCATAGAGAGTGCCTCTTTCTTTGTACTTGCATCATTTCTAGACCAGAGAAAAGAGAGGAGAGCAACCTCACCTTCTAGTTGGGTTTTCTCCCATATTGGGTTTCCCAGGTCATATCTTGTGTTTATTTTTGGATGGTGTGATTGTATTTTATTGTTCTCTATTTTCCACATTTTATCTATTTCATACATAAGTAGAAAATCAATAACTAATTATTTTGGAGATCTAAAGGAAAAATAACCTTAATAGTAAAGATTTCAATATTTTATTAGATATGTTGTGACGAACTATTCTAGTGGAATATCCATGACAATTAACAAATCATATTGGTATTAGAGCAGGTTTTTCTTTTGGGTATTTGTGGGAAGTTGCAGGATCCAGGAATTGACTTAAAGAGAAGTTGTAAAAACCCTAGCCATGGCAGATGAGTCTATTCACAATAACCCTTGAGATCTAGCAGAAGAGAGATTTGAGAGGTTGGAAGCATAAGTTGTCGATATCAACCGCAATATGAACCTCCTCATGGAAGTTCTAGCAAGGAATCTCAGACCGTTCGGAGATGATGGAGGCTCTATCTCACATAACATATTGGAGGGGAAACCAGAAGATCAGGAAGACTTAGGAAAGGAGTCTTAGAAAGAATCCAAGAAAGAGTAGTCGACTTTGAGTGTCGTGAACCCTTCACAATCCCTATTCAAGATGGTAGTGAAAGTGGACATAAAGTCAGACCAAGGTGAGATTGATGCATTAAAACTGAATCATTGGTTGCAAAAACTAGAAGTTTCTTTTAACGTTCACCATATAGATGAAGTGCATAAGATTTTATTTGCTAGATTAAATTTAGATGGCCATGCTTTAACCTGGTGGGAAATCCACACAAAAACACTTAGGCTAGATGGTGATCCGCCAGTAACTAGGTTGGAGGACTTAAAAACCCTGATCAAGTCCTAATTCTACCTTATCGGGTATGTAGAGGACCGATGGATCCGATGGCACTACTTCAAGTAGAGGGAGGGGTAGAGTGTACAAGAGTACACCACTAAGTTTAGAAAGAAGGTCATCATGCTGGGTATCTCTCCCAAGAACCCAGTTTTACTCCTCAACTATTTGGGGGGTTTACATAGTCATCTATGAAAGCAGGTAGTGCTCTTCAAGCCTAGGACAATGGATGAGGCGTGTGTACATGCATAGTACCTGAAAAACATAGGACAAAGGAAGGGGTAGCCAAGTGGTTTGAAGTAGAAAGAGCACCAGGAAGATTCCAAGGAGGGGAAGAAGAAGTGGAAAGGGGGAAAAGACAAGAAGACAACAACCATTGCACATCAGAGAAAAGATCCCAACAACCATTGCAATCATTGCAACATTGATGGCCACATCGAGGAAAATTGTTGGAAACTACATCCAGAGTTAAACTCGAAGAACCGCAAGAAGGACTAAAAGAAAAAGAACCTTCTAGCCAAATATTCGAGCAATCATGTTGAAAGTAGCTCAGATGTGGAGGAAAAGACTTTTTGTACATTTGTGTAAAGGAGGTGAATCTGGGTAGCCTTCATCATCAGGAAGAGAAGGAGATGATCAAGCTCTTCCACATCAAGATTCAGGTCAAGAAGACAAAGATAGATGCTCTGTTCGACTCTAGTTCACATGCTAATCTCATAGAAATAGATCTGGTCAGCAAGCTTGGATTGGAGGTTCATGATCATCCTATCCCCTATATTGGTTTATATCACTACTTGGGAGGAGCACATATCAAATCTTATGCAAGTATTAAAGACTCTGAAAAAGCACCAGTTCCTGGCCAATCTCAAGAAATGTGAGTTTTCTTTGCAATCTTTGGTGTATTTGGGGTATGTTATCAGTGGAGGGGAGCTCAAGATAGATCCCACAAAGATGGAGGCCATCATGAAATGGCCAGTTCCTACACATTTCATTGAAATTAGAAGTTTTGTTGGGGCAACACAATACTTGCAGAAGTTCATAGCTTGATTTTCAACGGTAGCGGCACCACTCCATGCCATAACATCAAGTGGTAAGATCTTCCAGTAGGGGACGGATTAGCATAAGGCCTTTGATGAGTTGAAAACAAAGATCAGTCAAGCACTAGTGCTCACTCTACCAAACTTGCAGAAGCCCTTCGAAGTGGAGACAGATGCAAGTGGGTATGCCATGGGAGCAATACTGATGTAGGGAGAAAGGCTCGTATGCTATCATTCTGAAGTATTTCATGGGGTGGTTCTCAACTATCCTACCTACGATAAGGAGATCTATGCCTTGGTACAAGTTGTCGAAAAGTGGAAAAACTATTTGATGGGAAAGGAGACCATCATCCACACAGATCACCAACCACTACATTATTTGCAGACCAAGAGTAGGCTACAACAAACAATACATTACAAGTTGATGGGGTTCTTATAAAAATTTCATTTGGTCATAAAGTATAAGAAGGGTAGCGCAAATAAGTTGCCAGACATGCTTTCACGACCACCCACATCCAAGATTACAACTTTGAACTTTGATGCACATGGATCCATTTACCCATGATGCATACAGAGAGGCATACAAAGAATATGAGGACTTCAAGGAGGTGTTTCAACAGCTGCAGGGTCAAATTCACATAGAAGAAGGTGATGAAAAGGCTGACTATCATTTACAGAATGGTGTACTCTACAAGCTCAACAAGATATATGTTCCTAAAGGTGAGCGATTGCAACTTATTAGAGAGGCTCACACCTCCAAGGTTGCAAGACATTTTGGTGTTGGGAAGACAGTTTCCAACTTATAAAGGTATATGTATTGGTCCATAATGCAAGAAGATGTAGCACGATATATTAGAGGATGTATACTTTTTTGTACCAACAAGACCAACAACAAGAATCAAGGTCTATACCATCCTTTACCTGTACCCACTTGACCTTGGGAAAACATTTCCATGGATTTTGTGGGAGGGTTACCAACAACCTGAAAGGGACATGACTATTTATTTGTGGTAGTTGGCAGGTTCAACAAGATGTTCATTCTCATGCCTTGTAAAAATACCATCAACAAACAAAAAACAACAAATAAGTTCTTTGAACATGTCTGGGTGCACTTTGGAATACCAAGGAGCATCATCTCGGATAGGGATACCAGATTTCTCAGTGCATTTTGAACTACATTAAGGGAGAAGGTGGACATTAATTTGAAGAGGCCTACAACATTCCATCCACAAACAAATGGGTAGATGAAAGTAGTCAATAGGACTTTGGTGCAACTTTTGAGAGGTTACAATAAGAAGCATCCGAAGTCCTGGGATGAAAATTTGATCTATATACAACACTCTTAAAAAAAAGCAATCCACACTTCTACCGGTAAGTTGCCTTTTGAAACTTGCTTTGGGTATTTTCCATCTTCACCCTTAGATGTTGTATATGGACAACAAGGAGGAGTGAGGGAGGACCTCACATGGGATGCATTAAAAGCAAAAAAATTTGTTGAGAAGATCAGTCAGATCCATTTGCAAGTACACGAGACATTGAAGAAGTCATAGGAAAAGTACAAGGCTAGACATGACCAACACAAAACAGAGAAAACATTTAGAGTGGGAGATAGAATATGGTTACAACTGAATAAGGAAAGACTACATGGTCATGGTAAGAAGATCAAGGCTTTGCGGCATGGTCCTTTTGAGGTATTGGAAAAGGTGGGAGATAACACCTACAAATTCAGTCTACCCCCATACATGCATATTTAATCAGTAGTGAATGTCGAGAATCTCAATCTCTATGATCCTTCCATGTTGGATCGGGAGGAGGAGCAGGTCCTACCTTCCATAGAGGACTTAGCACCAGATACTCAGGCATAGTTGGCAGAGGGTAGAATTTTGCAGAAGCGGTCAAGAACTACATGACATGGGCAACATGACCTTTGGCAGATTGGGTTGAAAGGACAACTTCCAGGCAAAGCAAAGTGGTACTTCAGGGAGAAGGTAGAGGAAAAATTTCCTCACCTCATTCAAAAAAAAAAATTGGGACCAAAAGCCTCCCTAAATGGGGAGGTATGATCCAAATTGGATCATTATATTATTTGTCATCTATCTCAGTGTTTTCTGTGTGGAAAAATTGGAGGAATCAACTTGTAGGGCCATTTTGGTGGTTGGTCCAAATTTGGAAATTTGGGTCGAAAAAATTGTCTTAAATCTTCCGGAGCCATTTTAAGGCATCAAACAACACACTTTTTTAGTCGAAACCATGCTTTGATTAATTCCAAGGCTCGATTTTCATTGAATTTTAAAAAAAATGACCAATTTAATGACAAATTTAATACATTTTTTTTTTATAAGTTTTAAAATAATTATTAATTTTTTTTTAACTTGAAAATATAAAACCTTTATTAAATTTAATTGCAATTAAAAAAATATATTATTGTCTTTGAATTCAAACAAAAACATGATTCGGACGAGGAATTATTTTACATAAACCATGGGTATGGTTTCGTTGATGCAGATTGAAATGGGCATGGCTGAGATGATGCAAATTGAAAGAAATATAATAATATTCACAAGTTAACATTCTAACATTAGAGTAATCCAACCCTATAAATGAATGATTGGACTACACTCAGTTCACTCATATCTTTAAATCATTTTTTACTAAATGAAGACTTAGGAATGTTCCTTTTAAAGTATATAAATAAGATCTTAACGTAAATTAAGTAATTCTTTATTTTTGAAAAAGGAAGTTTAATAAACAAATCATTATTATCTATATTTTGGATAATGATCTAATGTATTCAATAATAATAATAATTAAAAAACTTTATATTTATAAATTTAAATATATTTTAACTTTAAATTTATTAAATATTGAAAATGAAGATTTTATTTTATTAAATAATTTTATAATTATAAATTTAAATATATTTTAGCTTTAAATTTATTAAATAGTGAAAATGATTTTTTTTATTTTAAATATAAATTTTGTATGATATCAAATTTTAAACAATGTTAAAAATTTGATTCAATCACTTATTAAATTTCATTAAAACTAAAATTTAAAATAGATATAAACTTATTATAATATTATATAAAATAACAATAAAAATTTAATGAATTTTTAAATATGTAAATCTCAATCTTTTATAAAATTCAATATCTCAATTTTTTTTATAAATTTCCAAATAATACAAATTTATTAAAATATTATATAAATTAATAATAAAAATTTAATTGCTTTTAAATATGTAAATTTCATATTTTTTTATAAAATTCAATATCTCAATCTTTTTATATAAAATTCAATATTTCAATCTTTTTATAAAATTCAAAATAGATACAAACTTATTAAAATATTATATAAAATAATAATAATTTTTTTTTTTTTTTTTAAATATGTAAATTGCATATTTTTTTTTTTCATTAATTTTAATAAAATTTAAGATTTATTGTGTAATGGGTTATATGGTTTTGTCTAAAACTTTTATGAATTATAACTAATTTTAATTTTTTTCTTTTTTCTTTTAATTAATTAGGGTTGGTGAATTCATTTATAGGTTGCTTTGTTTTATTGACACTGTGAAAACCTAATTTTATTCCTTGAAATAACATGACTTTAATAATCAATAAAATATATTGGATTGCAATTCTTTGTGTAGGTGGTCAATCACCATGCATAATTAAACTTTTTAATGGAACATTATTATAAACATTTTTATATCAACTAAAAAATGAAATTCAATGATCTCAATTAATATAAGAACCAATTCTCAATTAATACAAGAACCGTAACATGAAGTCCTTAAAATTTTATTACATTTTTCATCTATTTATTTTTTTTATATAACTTTTTGGAAATTTTATAGTGAATCAAACATGGCATAACTTTTTCTATCAATCACGGGATAACTTTTCCAAAATTAGTTAAGTAGAAGTTTTTATTTTAAATAAAGAAAACATATTTTAATTAAATTTAACATTTTTCTTATTATTTATAAAATTATTATTATTATTAAGTATTTAATTATTTTTCACTTTTATTTTAAAATTTTAAATTTATCATAAAGTTGTTTTTTTTTATTTTATACAAATTTTATTATGAAACTTAAACATTACTATTAAATTTGATTTTTTTTATTATTAAATATACTAATTTTAAGATTTGATAATTTACACTATTTTGTTGAGAAATTAGAAATATAATTACATTGCATTGTGTAAGATATTCTTAGTATTTATTAATACAATTTATTCTTCTATAACCATAATTTATTGTAATATTTAAAAAAATTGATAATAAGTATAATAAAAAAAATACATGTAAGTAACCTAATTAACACTAAGAAAAAAGAATGATATAATTTTTAGATAAGTAAATTAAGAAAAGGATATATTATATTACAAGGACTATTTTTAATATTTATGTTCATTTTACTAATTCTTAAAATATTATTTAAAAATATTAGACAATATTTTTATTAACACTAGAAAAAAGAATGATATAATTTTTAGATAAGTAAATTAAGAAAAGGATATATTATATTACAAGGACTATTTTTAATATTTATGTTCATTTTACTAATTCTTAAAATATTATTTAAAAATATTAGACAATATTTTTATAAAAATATTAAAATTGATTTTATTTAATTTCTATAAAATATTATTACATTAAAATTGATTTAATTTAATTTATTATGTAACAAGGGGATATATTATATGACAAAGGGGATTATTTTTAATATTTATGCTCATTTTACTAATTTTTAAAATATTATACAATATTTCTATAAAAATATCAAAATTGATTTTATTTAATTTCTATAAAATATAATGCAAAACAAAATATTATATATATAATATAGATTAAATATCATATAATATAGGTTGAATTTTATTGAAATCTCAAAATTTACTTGTAACATTTTTGTGAAGTTAAAAATGAACATTTAAACTATAAGTTAAATCTTATTACAACATTTCCTTACACTTAGAATAGAATAATTGCTCACATTAATATTAAGATCTGTGTTATTATCTTATGAGAATTATAGTGATTGCCCTTACTTGATAGTCCATCCAAGGCAATTTCTCCAATTCCTATGCTTTTAATATGATGTATTTATGGTGGTAGAGTATACAACCAATTTTAAAAGCAACACATTTAATTTTCCAAATCATCAAATTGATATGTAAGTGAAAAAATTGCCACTATCCACATATATAATTGAGGCACAATCTATTTTAAAGACTAAATTATAAATTGATTAATGGTTACGACTCAGGGAAAGTACATCAATGGTGGAGGTCAATATCAAATCTCTAATCGAGTAGAGGTTAATGGAGCAAAAAACTCTAATACCACCAAACCATCTTAAGTATACATGTCACATTCCTATTCAAATCGAAGCATTTCAAAACTTTTCAAAACCACTTTACAAAGCTCCAATACGATAAAGCTTATTTCTTCTAGTAAAATTAATGAATAAAAAAAATGAAGATGAATTATAGATACACAAAATGGTTTAATAGTTTCGATCCCCCTTTGAAAATATAGTTTGAATAGGAATTTGGTTTTCAGATTTCATATTGGTTCATGTTTGAATCAATTTCAATTGAGATGTCTAATTTTTGGGTAGTGGTCGTACTCTCGTCACGTTTTCGATTTTAAACACTATAACTCTTTGGAAATTTTATAGTCAATCAAACCCGTGTAGAAATTTTCTAGATGATTTTGGTTAGTTAAAAATAGAAGTGTTTCTAAATGCTTTAGACTCGCGCGCGCGCCTGCTCTGGTGCGCCCCCCTTATTCTTCTTGTTCACGCCGCCATGGCCCCAGGAGGGGGCCCTGAGGCTCCCACCCCTCTTCCCCCATAGATCGCTGCTTTCAGGAAGCTGGTCGCGACCAGCTGTAAACACCCATCATCAGATGCTCAGTAGAAATTCATAAAAAAAGATGGATAATATCCCTTCAGTCGCCCTCCCTACAGAAGAAACATGTCGATCTGCATTGAACTTAGCTGAGCAAGGGCTCATTGGGTAGTTCACTGGATTATGGCATTCTCCCAAAGCTGTAGACGTGTGGGTGCAGAGGAATTGGAGTCCTCTAGTTAAGGAAGGTATCAGAAGCCATCTTGTTGGCAGGGGCTTCTTTTCCTTCGTCTTTGACAATATATAAGACATAATTCTCATCTTCAGGAATGGACCATATTTTATGGGCACTTAGGGTCTGTACCTGAATAAATGGTCTCCATATTTCGATCCGACATAAGATGTGCCTTCGACTGTCCCAGTTTGGGTGCACCTTCCTCATTTACCCTTGCACCGTTGGAATCCGAAGTCACTAGAATCCATTGGAAACACCCTCGAAATATACATCGATAGAGCAGAGAGAAAGGATCAGTATTTCTGTGCAAGAATGTGCGTCAGAGTTGACTTGGAGGTGGGGCTCCTGGAAACCATTCAACTAACGGTCGCAGACTGGTCTCACATCCAAGAATTGGACTATGAACAACTCTCATTTAAATGCATGTATTGCCATGGTTACAAACATTTTGCCCGACATTGCAAAAAGAAGGCTGAGGAAGAGGTGGAGAACTAGAAAGGCGATCAATGGACACAGGTTCATAAAGCAACCCCGCCAAAGCAAAACAACAGATCCAAAGGGAAAGGGGCACCAATGGGGACTGGCGCTCCCATCGCAGGGAAGGTTCTTGGGGAAGGGAGTTCAGCCCCTTCAATACCAGAGGCTTTTAAAAACCCTTTCGAAATCCTTAACAATCCTTCATAAACTTCTGATCCATTGATCGAGGAGCCTGAGCAACAAACCCTTCCTCCTGTAGTGGAGAAAGACAATGTAGAGGCAACCCAATCTGGTTCCCCAATAGGAATTTCCTCCTCCCCCTCCTACGCAAAAATGATAAAAAATAAACCTCTGGAAACCTCTAGATCTTCGGAAGAAGAGTTTTTTGAGAGACCCTCAAAAAGAGCAGGGAGGAAATCACATAAGGAAGCTAGAGAAGAAGAAGCAGAGAGGGAAAAAATGCAAGGAATCCAATCCACTATTGAAATGTCCATCAAAATAAATACCAGAATAAGGCCCCCCAAGAGAGGTCCTACCCACTCCAATCCCAGTAAATAATGTGCGTAGTCTCTTGGAATTGTAGAGGCTTGGGGAATCCATCTAAGGTCAAAGCAGTCAAAGACCTTTTGAAAATTGAATCTCTCGAGATCCTCATGCTCCAAGAGACTAAAATTGAAGGGGAAACCCTTCTAGAAATCAACAATAAAAAATGGAATAAAAACGCAGGGAAAGCCATTAGCGCAAGGGGCTCCTTAGGCAGTCTCCCAACTCTGTGGGTGAAGGACAAGCTTCATCTAGAAAGATATTTTGAGACTCAACATTGGATTTTCACCGAACTCCGACATACTTCAAGTAAGCTTACTCTCTCACTCTTCAATCTTTATGTTCCTGTCCTTTATTCCGAGAAGAAAGATTGTTGGCAATCTTTAGCAGATTTTTTAGAGATCTTATCTCCATCGAACATTATTCTAGTCAAAGATATAAACTTAGTTTTCGAACCAAAAGAAAAGAGAGGAGGCAACAGTGGCAGAGACCAAATGCTCACCTTAGTTGAGGAACTAGTTCATCAATGGGACCTCCTTGATTTCAAGCCTTCGAAAGGAATCTACACCTAGACAAATAACATAGTTGGGGCTGATCACATCTCAAATCCCCTGGATAGGTTCTTAGTCCAGAGCTCGTTCCTGCAAGAAAGGAGGTTAATCTCTTCTAAGATTCTCCCAAAATTGACTTCTGATCACAAACCCATCCTCTTGAATTTGGAAGAAGAAGAAAATATGGGCCCAATTCCTTTCCGTTTCAACCCTCTTTGGATAGATAAGGAGGGGTTCTTGGAAATTGTCCAATCATCTTGGTCCTCTCCAATTACAGGGTCTCCAAGATTTGTGTGGGAGTAGAGATTAAAGGAAACAAAACATGCTTTGAAATCTTGGGTTAAACAACCCATTAACACCCCCTCTAGTCTCAGACGAGAGACTGTTCAACAATTATCAGATTTGCAACTGGAAATGGAGATCAAGGACATCACCAACCTAGAATTAGAGAAAAAACAAGCTGCTCAAAGCAAAACATTATGCGCTTTCTGCCAAGAATAAGAGTACTAGAGGCTTAAGTCTCGCAGCTTGTGGCCAAAATATGGAGACTGAAACACCTCCTTCTTTCATCGACAGTTCAGAGCCTCCCTTTCCCGAAATCAAATTTCTAAAATTGCCTCCACATATGGGTCGATTCACAAAGGTTTTGATCAGCTCAAAGTAGCAACAGAAACACACTTTCAGAGACTTTACAAGGAAGATGGCACCGACCACGAAGAGGCTACCTCCAACTTCCTCTCTCACATTCCCTCTCTTGTAAGCAGGGATGATAACTCAGTCCTCATGAAGCCCTTTATTGAAGAAGAGATCTGCAATGTTATCTGGTCCATGGACCCGAAAAAGCTCCAGGGCTAGATGGTTTCTCAATCCAATTTTATAGAGCATGCTGGGACATAATCAAGATTGATTTGCTGAGAATGATTAAAGCTTTCCAACAAAGATCCAAAGTGGGAGGGAGAATTAACTCCACTTTCCTAGCATTAATCCCCAAAAGAAGTGAACCTGGTCTCCTTCGAAAGATTCAGGCCTATCTCGCTCTGCAATGCTTCATACAAAATTTTGTCCAAGCTATTGGAAAACATAATTAAGCCTCTGTTAGGAAATCTCATTTCCCCCATGCAAGGTGGATTTGTCAAAGGGAGACATATTCTAGATAATGTAATTCATGTGCAAGATGCCATGCACTCCAGTCATCAACGACGGGAGCAAGGGATGCTTATAAAGCTTGACATGGCAAATGCATTTGACCGGGTAAACTTATCCTTCCTTTATAAAGTCCTCTCTTTTGGTTTTTGCCTCGAATTTGCAAATTTGATTAAAGATTGTACTGAAAAGCCTTGTATAGCCCCACTAGTGAATGACAGAACGACTAATTATTTTCAAGCTTTGAGGGGATTAAGGAAAGACTTCCCTCTTTCCCCCTTCCTATACATCTTGATGGCAGATTCATTAAGCATAAATATGACTTCTAAAAAAAAGGCTGGAACAGTCCTAGGCATTAGGTTGATGAAGGGCCTTGATCCAATCAATCATGCCCTTTTTGTAGACGATTCTCTCATGCTGGGCAGAGCCTCCATAAAGATTGCAAAAAACTTCAGCGAAATCCTTCAAAGCTTCTGTAGTATCTCGGAAGTGCTCATCAATAAAAGGAAAAGTGCAGTGTATGGGTGGAATGTAGATCAACAAACTATTCTTTGAATTTTCCTTTACTTGGGGTTCTCGGGCTATGCTTCTTGGGAAAAAATAAAATATCTCAGACTTCCCTTAACTATGGGTTCCAATAAGTCTTCGCTGTGGATAGAAGTAATAATCAAATTCAAAGACAAAATCTCAGCTTGGGGTGGTCAGTGGCTTACCAATGCTGGGAAACTCACCCTTATTAAATCGATCTTGTCTTCCTTGCCAATCTACCAGGATCCCTTCCTTCTAGACCCAAAGGTGATCACGACTCAGATTTCAAATCTGATCCGAGACTTTCTTCGGCATGGTGGTAAAGGCAATCAAAAGAAATACTACTTAGTTAATTGGGAAACTGCCAAACGCCCAATTTTTGAAGGAGGGTTATAGGTAAGAGATCCCGAGCTAGCAAACCTTGCATTGGGTGGAAAAATCCTTTGGAAACTTTATACAAATCGCAGGCACCCTGTAAGTAAAATCCCAAGGAAAAAATATCTCAATGGGGCTTCCTTGAGAAACCTTCAGGCAAAAAAAACTCCCAAAGGCACGTTGATATGGAACCTTTGTCGTCGCAGGCTCGATTTCTTCCAAAAGCATCTGTATTGTATCCCTGAGAATGGGGGAAAACTATGATGTGGCAAGATAGTATCATGGGAAAGGCACCCCTCGACGTTTCTCAAGAATTCAAAGAGATCTGCGAGTGGCTAAATCAACACGGATTCATCAGAGTAGCAGATATCTCTTCGTGGGATGCGTAAGGAAGCTGGCGGACATGGGTCTTCCTGGGAATTCCAGACCATTTGCAAACCCATAAAAATCTTCTCCTAGTTGCGTTGATGGACTTAGCTCCTGTTCACCTCCTCTTGTCGGACAAATGGGGCTGGGGAAAGACTGGTTTTTATACCACAACTTAAGGATTTACCTCACTTCAATCCCTTTAAGCACCGATCGAGTCAACAACCCTTTGGAAGTAGGTCTGGGATCCTCTCGGCCTTCTCAAAATAAATTTGTTTTGTTGGGTTTTAATGCACAGGAAAGTATTGACAGGATAAAATCTGGCAAAAAGAGGCATTATCGGTCCTCATAGATGCTCCATGTGTTGTAACGCTCTTGAAACGATGGATCACCTGTTTGTGGACTATCCATTCGCCCAAGAAGTATGGAAGATCTCCCTTCAAGGTCTCAATGCCATAGTTCCAAAGCAGATTACAATGGTTACCTTATTCTCCTTCTGGAAGGCGCACTATCCTCAAGAGGTTCAACGCAGTTCAATTTGGAAAAGAATTTGGCAGGCCATCCCCAAATACATTTGTTGGAAACTATGGCTGCCCAGAAATGAACCGATCTTCAACAACAATCTGCCTTCCCCCCCAATGGTGGTCGCTAATCCAAAAGCTCTCCTTCTTGAAACAATGGCTAACCATTCCTTCAAGAACCAAAATACTCTCCCCCCTGAAGAAAAGAAATGGATAGGAACCTTCACTTTTCGGGATAGAAAACAATTCTCTGTTTGCCCCTCTATCACTCCAGAATGGCATTTGCGAGACACAGATGCAATTTTTCAAGCATGGTGGAGGAGGCAAAGCAAAGCCTCGATTTTTTTCAACGACGCCTCCAAAGGAAACCCAGGGAACACAGGAGCAGGCAGAGTGATTTACTCCTCGGATAGCACGTGAAAATGGCAATAAAGAAATACAAGTTTTTGGAGACTCCAAAATTCTAATAAAGATTTTAAATTCGAACGACCACTTCAACAATCCAGCGATCAACAAGACATTGCAAAGGCTGCGACAAGTGTTGCAAGATTTCTCCTCCTCTCTCCTTTTCCACATCCTGTGTGGATCGAACAAGGAAGCAGATGCAAAGGTGAACATGGGCTGCCTATTTCCTCTAGCTGCATTCAACAAAAATGACGCCCCCCCCTGTGGATCCCCATCCCATAGAATTGTCTCTTCCTCTTCTCATAGCTTTGTAAGAATGGGACATCCGTATTTTGGTTAAGCGGGAAGTTGTTTCCTTGTAATGATGGTTGATTTGGCGCTAGGCCCAACCGATACTTAAATAAAAAATAAAAATATCCGTTTTAGTAAAAAAAAAGATAGAAGTGTTTATTTTTAGTCTTTTAAAGAAGAAAACACATTTTAACGAAATTTAACAATTTTCTTGTGATTTATTATAAACAATTGTTATTAAATGCGTAATTAATTTTCAACTTTATTTAAAAATTTTAAATTTGTCATAAAATTTGTATTTTCTTGTTATACATAAAATTTATCATGAAACTTAAACTTTGCCATTAAATTTGAATTATTATTAAATTATATATATCAATTTAAGATTCGACAATTTGCATTATTTTTCTAGAAATTTTGCCTAATTTTGGAAATTAGGAATATAGTTACATTACATTATGTATTTATTTTCTATAACAATAATTTACTATGAACATTTAAAAAGAATGATAATAAGAGTGCAATAAATAAATTACATGTGATTAACATAATTAAAACAAAGTTACTGACTTAACGAGAACCATGACCTCAAAATGAGAACTCTAGCTCTCAAAACCTATATTTTTGCCACCAAAAGCAACCTTCAAATCAAGAAGTGATGCTACTGGTAGCACCCTATTTTTTGAGGTCAAAATTACAACAAATTTTCACCATGGCTTTAAATTCTTGTAAAATTGCAAACAAAAATCTTAAAATCGACTCTGGAATAAAAAAAATGGTGTTCACAACATCACCTTTTTTTTTTTTTTCGAGGTAAATTTTTACAACTTGTTTGTAATCATGGTCATGAAAACTAATATTGTTTCAAACAAAAACCTTAAAGTTGTCCTTCAAAACGAACATTAGTGCTAACGATAACACCCTCTTTTCCCAAGATTAATATTACAACTTGTTTGAAGCTTTGGCCTTGACAATTGTTAATGTTGCAAATCGAAACCTCAAAATCATAATCTATATCAAAATGTGGTGCTACAAATAACATTTTGATTTTTCTTTCGAACTTAAAATTATGATGTTTGTAAAACCATGTTTTAAAAAACCAACACTGTTACAAACAAATTCATAAAATAAACCAATTAATTAATTAAAAACAAATGTATAGAAAAAACAACAAAAAAGAGAACGCACACACACATATGAAAAATTAAAAAAAAATACGTAACATATAAATACAGTCTGAGTGGGCCTAATGGTTAAGAATATGTGTTTCCTCCTAAGAGGTCACAAGTTCATATGCAAAGGGGGGTAGGGTATGCATACCACCGTAGACTTTACCAATCAACTTGCTGGGCAAAGGGGGTCCCTTGTGGTGTCTGGCTTGACCATGACCTTAAAATTATATTATTATTGTTATTATTAAAATTAAAAACACTCCCCAAAAACAAAACAAAACAATTAAATTTTATAAATTAAACAAAAACAATCAAACACAGATTTATTAAAAAATTTAATAACAAAAAACATAAAATATATGAAAATAATTAATAATAAAAAATATAAAGAATAAAAACTAAACTAACTGTTTTTGTTTGCTAGCATGTCCGTGACCTGCGGGACTAGTCTGTGGCTCATAAACAGTGACCCAAGGGAATCGAAGTCGTCAAAATCCCCCGGGGATCGCACCCGGCCTGGGCCACACCAACCCTTACAATACATTATGTATTTATTTTCTATAACAATAATTTACTATGAACATTTAAAAAGAATGATAATAAGAGTGTAATAAATAAATTAGATGTGACTAACATAATTAAAACAAAATTACTGACTTAACGAGAACCATGACCTCAAAACAAGAACTCTAGCTCTCAAAACCTATATTTTTGCCACCAAAAGTAACCTTCAAATCAAGAAGTGATGCTACTGGTAGCACCCTATTTTTTGAGGTCAAAATTACAACAAATTTTCACCATGGCTTTAAATTCTTGTAAAATTGCAAACGAAAATCTTAAAATCGACTCTCGAATAAAAAAAATGGTGTTCACAACATCACCTCTTTTTTTTTCGAGGTTATTTTTTACTACTTGTTTGTAATCATGGTCGTGACAATTAGTATTGTTTAATACAAAAACCGTAAAATTGTCCTTCGAAACGAACATTAGTGCTAACGATAACACCCTCTTTTCCCAAGTTTCCCAAGATTAATATTACAACTTGTTTGAAGCTTTGGCCTTGGCAATTGTTAATGTTGCAAATTGAAACCTCAATATCATACTCTATATCAAAATGTGGTACTACAAATAACACATTGAATTTTTCTTTCGAACTTAAAATTATGATGTTTGTAAAACCGTGTTTTAAAAAACCAACACCGTTACAAACAAATTCATAAAATAAATCAATTAATTAATTAAAAACAAATGTATAGAAAAAACAACAAAAAAGAGAACGCACACACACATATGTAAAAAAGATTAAAAATACATAATATATAAAATACAGTCTAAGTAAGTCTAATGGTTAAGAACATGTGTTTCCTCCTAAGAGGTCACAAGTTCAAATGCAGAGGGGGGTAGGGTATGTATACCATCGTAGACTTTACCAATCAAATTGCTGGGCGAAGGGGGTCGCTTGTGGTGTCTGGCTTGATTGTGACCTTAAAATTAGATTATTATAGTTATTATTAAAATTAAAAACACTCCCCAAAAACAAAACAAAACAATTAAATTTTATAAATTAAACAAAAACAATCAAACACAAATTTATTAAAAAATTTAATAACAAAAAACATAAAATTTATAAAATATATTAAAATAATTAATAATAAAAAATATAAAGAATAAAAACTAAACTAGTTTTTTTTGTTTGCTAGCATGTCCATGACCTGCGAGATTAGTCTGTGGCTCAGAAACCGTGACCCAAGGGCATCTAATTCGTCAAAATCACCTGGGGATCGCACCTGGCCCGGGCCACACCAACCCTTAACATGGCTGGATTTTGTAGCGTCTTTTCCCGATAGCGATGGGTTTTAAACTTAAATCACCATGCAAAACAAGGCCCATCGAAACGATCACTCTATCCAGATTTGACAAAAACTAAACTAATTTAAAAAAAATTAAATTTCAAAAAATACAAACAAATAAAAAATAGTTTTATATTTAAAAACAAAATAAAAATAAACATTAAAAAAATTAAAAGACAATTTCAATTTAAAAAAAAAAACAATGTAACATTTTAAAATTAAAAAGTATATGTTTTAATCTNCCCCAAAGGCAGGGGAGGGCAATTTAATTGCCCTCCCCCTCCTCCCATGACATCCTAGAATCACTCTCCCCTCTCCTTCCATGACATCTCGCCCCGCCCCGTGTTCAAAGGGAATGACGGGTAGCCATGGGAGAAGGGGGAAAGCGATTTCTGGAAACCCACTGCCCCATTTCATTGAAAATTCAAGTGAAATGAGGGGGGTTGGGGGAAGAGGGGGGTGATTATGGGATTCACTATCCTGTGGCCTCCTATCCCGTCGATGCCCAAAGGGTCGCCGCTCCATTTTTAAATGAAATGAGGGGATTACGAGGATCACTGTCCCCCTCCTCTTTGCCCCATTTCATTGAAAATTCAAGTGAAATCAGGAGGGTTTGGGGAAGAGGGGGGTGTTTCTGGGAATCACTCTCCCGTGGCCTCCTATCTCGTCGATGCCCAAAGGGGCACCGCTCCATTTTCAAATGAAATGGGGAGATTACGGGAATCACTCCCTCCTCTTGTGGCCTATATAGTTTAATTTTTTAAATTGTATTTATTTTTTTAATTTTTTAATTTAAATTTATGCATTAAAAAAATGATATGTTATAATTTTTTTAATTTATATAAGTTATTTTTTTTTTCTTTGGAATAATTCTTGGGTAAACCTATTAGGCACTTCCCCTCATTTCAAGGATGGTACCTGGGGTAAATCAGATTTTGTAGAAAGCCAAGGCTTTTTCGATAGCGTGCTCATTTAAGAGCTCAACATGTCACTTGCGGGAATTGAACCTCGGTGGTGGAAAACAACCCTCAACACAAACCACTCAGGCTAATCCCAATTGCTTATATGTCACTTGCGGGAATTGAACCTGGGTGGGAAAAAACACCCCTCGACAGAAACCACTCAGG
>SNQJ01S0000415.1:682700-692853 GCA_010110895.2 Picea sitchensis
AATATCAATTATATATTAAAAAAAAACTGTTTTAGGATTTTTCTTAAGTTTTTTCATTTTATTAATTATTATTATTATTTTTTTCATTTGTTTAAGGTTTAATAATTTTATTTGCATTAATGTTTGTTTTTAAGGTTCTAGTCTAAAAAAGTTGCAATTTTAAGCTTGAAAAAAGAAGCAAATGTGCTAATTATAACAACGTGTTTCAATTCAGATGTTGATTTCATGGTTTCAATTCAAAACGATATGAATTGTCAAGGTCGTGGTTTTAAGCAAGTTATAACTCCGACCTCAAAGAAAAGGGGGTGCTATTGGCAGCACCACTTTTAGTTTCAGGGGTCGATTTTCAGGTTTTTGTTTGGAATGGTATTGATTGTCAAGATCACGATTTCAATCAAGTTGTAATTTTAAACCTGAAAAAAAAGGGATGATGTTGTGAGCACCACTCCTTATTTCAGGGGTAGATTTTCAAGTTTTTATTTGTGACTTTATAGATGAAGATTGCAAAATTTATAGATTTAACTCTGAAAAAAATGAGTGCTACCGGTAGCCCCATTTTTTGAAATGGGGCAAAAATAGTGCCTAAATGCAACCTCTAAAAAAAGAAGAGTTCTTACTAAGTTGGTAACTATGTTTCAAGGCTAGAGTTCTTACTAAGTTGGTAACTATGTTTCAAGGCTAGAGAAAAGATGTGTATACTTCTTAGATAAATTGCAAACAAACTAAGAAAATAACTACATTAAAATTTATATTGATTTTACTAGTTCTGAAAAAGCTAATTAATTTTTTTTTACAATATTTCTATAAAAAACACTAAAAGATTTTATTGAATTTCTATATAAAATACAATGAAAAACATTATAATAATAATAATAATCTATTTTTAAGGTCACGACCAAGCCAACACACCAAATTGGTGTATGAGACCCCCTTGTTTATGGGACAAGGGACCCCCCTCCGCCCAACGATTTGACTGGTAAAGTCTACGAAGGTATACATACCCTACCCCCCTCTGGATTTGAACCTGTGACCTCTTAAGAGGTAACACATGTTCTTAACCATTAGGCCCACTCAGGCTGCATTAAGATTTATATTTATTTTACTAATTCTTAAAATGCTAATTAATTTTTTTTGATAATATTTCTATAAAAAAATACTAAAATATTTTATTAAATTTCTATATAAAATATAATGCAAAACATTATATATATGATGAATTTTCTTGAAATCAATAAATTGACTCAACGGTTTTGTGAAATTGAAAATTGAAAATTTAATCTTATTACAATGTTTCCTTGCACCTAGAATAATTGCTCATATTAATATTAAGATTTGTGTTATTATCATGCGGGATATAACCCATCCAAGGTAATTTAAGATTTGTGTTATTATTATGTGGGATATAACCCATCCAAGGTAATTTCTCCACTTCCTGTACTTTTAATATGATGTATTTTTGGTGGTAGAGTGGCCACTCATGGATGTCAAGGTTCTATGCAATTCTTGTACACCATTGGTGGGCTATTAAAATGCTTATCCTTGTATCTTTTCTAAATAAGTACTCATTATCATAATGTGATGGTGGGATATTAAAATGCTTATCCTTGTGTCTTTTCTAAAGAAGTACTCATTATCATAATGCGATTGGATTGAATGCATGGAGCATGCGTTAAATTTGATTTAACCATCATATACAATGGATTTTAAAATTAACATGTTTATTTAATTTTTAAAATCGTTAAATTGACGTGCAAGAGAAAAAACTGCCATTATCCATATATATAATCGAGGCACAATATATTTTAAAGGCTAAATTATAACTAGATCGATGCTTAGATCTGTTGACTAGAAGGGAAAGTAGATCAACGACAAAGCTTAATATCAAAGCTCTAAGTGAACAACGGTTAATGGAGCAAAAATCTTGATTCCATCAAACCATCTTTAGTATACTTGTCACATTCCAATTCAAATAAGAGCATTTCAAAAATTTTCAAAATCACTTTCCAAAGCTTTGATACCAATCAAGCTTATTTCTTGTAGTAAAATTAATGAATCGAAAAAATGAGGATGAATTATTGAAACACTAAATGGTCTAATAGTTTCGATCCACATCTACAAATATAGTTTAAACACGAGTTTTTTTTTTTTTTTTTAGTAAATGGGTGTGAGAATCTATATTACTGTAGAAAATTATAGTACAAAAAATATGCAGGGACTCCCAAGATCTGCCAGAACGAAAACCAGATCTGGGGTCCTAGGGATGCAATGTCTAATATAGCAGGGTAGGCTTGGGTCGCCACCCTGGGAAACCGACCCAAACCTCCTTAATCCAGTTTGAAAAACGCCAACATAACGAAAACAGAGAAAACATAAGCATAGTGGGATTAGCTCCTACACTGAGAGACTTGACCAGGGCTCATCCTGCACTAGTTCAGGTTGATGGGGTGCTCTTCATCTCCTTCCTGCCTTGTCTCGTTCTCCTCCCTTTGCTCCACCAGACATATCTTTATGATGCATGCTGGGGTTCCATTTATGTCGGTTGGAGTAATGTCTATATGGTGGATATAGCGTAAATAGAGCTGGAATTGCCCTGTCATCCGCTCCAATTTTTCCTACTGGCTTCTCTAGTCCTCCGCAAGTCTTTTTGCCCCCGCCTCCAGATTGTTGAGGCGGTTCAGAATACCTGTAAGCACCTTCTTCTGTTCTCTGGTTTTTGTCCTGTTGGGCTCCCTCCGGTCCGCACACATCTTACCTATCAACAATTTTGTTCTCTAGGATTCCTCCACCGTCCTGTGGTAGAGAGTTGTCCCGGGCTGTGTGGCTCTAGGGTCCCTTATCCCTCTTGCTTCCCGATTTAGTTTTGTCCAGGATTTTCGCCTGCGAGCATTGTTGATTTCGCTCTCCCATCTTTTGATGATTGTCTTCCCCTTTATGTCTACCTACTTTAGGAAGGTACTCTTTGCTTCCCTGGCCGCCTGTTCGATTCTTGTCATCCTCCGGGCGTTCTGCGGAGGTTCAATCCCCTGGGGGCCTCTCTTACTGCTGGTTTTCTTCATGCGTACCATCTTCTCTTGCAGGTGGTAGTTTTTATGTTGGGTTCTTCCCCTGTTCCACTTCACCTCTTTCTGGTATGCAAGGTGGCCCCTATAACTGCTTTGCTTCGGTTTGTGGTTCTTTCTGTTATACCTTCTTTTATGGAGCCAACCGGGCTGCAGTCCCATCCTTGCAATCATGGCTTGCTCATCAAGGTGGTCCTTCTGGTCATTATCCTTTGTTCCGAAGCGTGTGCACTTGATGACCTTGCCGTAATCTCTGCACCAATGCTTTGCCCTGCGTGTTGTACGCCATTCATTTCCTAGTCCCATAACGATACTTGGGTGAGGCGTGCCCAGACTTGGCCCTGGTGAACCCTTTCGTCCTTCATCCTTCACCATCTGCGGGATATCTATTCTGCTTTCCCAAGGGTAGCCTTTGTACTTTTTTCTATTGATAGGACCGTGGTGCCATGATTTCGCCTGATGTGTGATCTGTGTCTGCATTTGTAGCCTTGTTTGATTGGTGGGCAATCAGATTCTACCTGGAACCTACGTGCCCTTCAGTGCTTGTTGCGCCTCCATTCTTGCCATAATCTTCCGTACTAATATTATTGTCCCAGTATTTTACCGCAAGTTGGGTGCAATCTGCTCAGAATTAACCTTGCAGGATGTTGCTCCAGATTGTGTCTAGTTCTGGACCTTCATTATCAACCCCCTCGTTTGCTATTCTGTCCGCCAGTCCATTTGTTGACCTCCGAACCCAGCGTAACTCCATAGTGATCCCTGTCCGCAAGTGCTCTTGGATTTTTTGCAGGAGGTGGGCCAATCGCCAGTGCCTCTGGATTTTGCCCATTCTGGTACCATTTTGGATTTTTCTTACTATGTTGATAACCAACGTGAAATCTCCTTCCACTATGGTGTTTGTCATCCCCTCCCGACTTAGAATCTCCAGGCCAATCTCCAGGGCTCCGAATTCCGCGACGTTGTTGGTTGAGTTTCCCAGACTTCTAGCATACAACCGAATGATGTTTTTTTTACTGTCCCTAATTACTCCTCCCAAACCTGTTCTCCCTGGGTTGCCTTTCGCTGCCCCGTCGAAATTTGACTTGAGGGAGCCTGAAGGTGGCGGTTTCCAGTTGCGCTCACCTACTTAGAGGCGGTGATCGTCTGCACTGATTGGGGTTGCGTCCACCATTCAGGTGGAAGATCTCTAGGACTCGGGACTCCTGATCAGTGGGTTGCGCTCTCCTTACCTGGTAGTTGCGGCTCTGCACCGTCTCTCGTATCGTGGAGATTATTGTTTCCTTGATCTTCCCTTCATGCCAACTTTGGTTTCTGAAAATGCGCTGGTTCCTTTCCTTCCATATCGACCATATGATCATTCCTGGGGTGAGGATCCAACATAGGTTCACCTCTTCTTGTTCGCTGTAGTTCTCTTTCCAGATATTGATGTTTGCGACAATGTTACCTCGGATCCTGTCGGACTAGCGGAAGATACTTGCCGTCGAGTCCCAAAGTTTGTTCAGTGTAGGCACATTCATCAAGGAGGTGGTTTGTTGTTTCTTCCTGGGCTTGACAAAGATGACATATTGAGGGACCTGTGAATCCCCTTTTCCTTAGGTTATCCCAAGTTAGAATGCGGTTGTGTAGTATTAACCATTGGAAGATTTTTATTTTTGGCCATTGGGGGCTACTCCAAAGCTTGTCCTAGTGTTGTGCTGGGTCTTCTTGGTCTAGGTTCGCCATATAGTGTCAGACTTCTTTCAGGTTGAATTTCCCCCCGTCCTTTTGTCTCCATCTCAACTGGTCCTCTCCTTTAGTGACTATTATTTTCTGTCTTCCCAATTCCTCCTCCACCTCTTTTACTATTGTTGCAGGCATATCGTTGTTCTGTGGAATAATCTTGTCCCAGATTCTCCATTTGTTGCGGTCTGTTTCCTATTTCCAGTAATGGCAGATGTTGATTTTACCTTGCGTGATTAGTTCCTGTTGGAGTATCCCTCTGACCGGGTTTTCCATGCTCAGTTCCTGTTGCCAAGCGTCCTCCCAGAATCTGGTTGTTCTGCCATTCCTGATTTCCCAGAAGCTATGTGTCTGAATCCTGACTTTGTTGCGCCAGGCTAGGTTCCATATGGCTGACCCTTCCCTGGTTCCTCCGAAGCGGATTCTGTCCTGATCGCGAATGTCTGGGGCATACTTTGCCTTCCATAGGTTTACCCAAGGTGTAGTAGTTTCTTTGACCCAATGCCACTGGAGTTTCGCCCCATATGCGTAATTTGTCATTTGTGGGTCTTGTAGCCCCATGCCTCCTTTTTTTTTTGGCCTGTAGACTTTCTCCCAAGCCACCAGGGCCCATTTTTTCTTTGTTTCCGCACCTTGCCACAGGAAGTCCCTCTGGATGGCTCGTATTTTTTGTAGGATCCCTTGTGGAGTGGGGAAGATGGACATCATAAAGGTTGGGATTGCTTGTAAAACATACTTGGTTAGGATCAGTCTGCCTGCTAGATTGAGGGATCTAAACGTCCAGTTTTTTACCCGCTCCTGTAACCTGTTTATTACTCCTTCCCAAGTTGACATTTTTCACACTTTGTCTGTCAATGGAACCCCCAAATACTTGGCTGGGAGTGTTTTTCGTTCAAAGCCTAGAATGTTGGTCAAATTTCTTTGAATAACTAGATTGGTATTGAAGAAGAAGATCATCGACTTGGAGTGGTTGATATCAGTGCCCGAGGCTTCCCCAAAATATTCTAGGATTCGTTTGTAGGCTTTGGCTTCCTTGACCGTGGGTATGCCATGGAGTAAGGTATCGCCCACAAACTGTTGGTGTGTTGAAGTAGGGCAGTTTTCGAAGGGTCCGAGCCCTGTTATTTCCCCAGTTGCAGTTGTGCTCTTTATGCTCCAACTGAGGCCTTCCATCATCAGAATGAACATGAAGGGGGACAACGGGTCTCCTTGTCTGATTCCTCTTGTGGGCCAGAAAGGTTTGGCCGGGGCTCCATTGATTAGTAGCGAGTATCTTGTTGTGGATACGAGACTGACAATCCAACTGATCTAGTGCTGGGTGAAACCCAAGGCTTCCAAAGTGTCGACCATATAGTGCCAGCTAATTTTATCATAAGCTTTTGCTAGGTCCAGTTGTATTATCATTCCCCCCCTCTTGTGAAGCTTCAAGGTGTGAATGATCTCATGGGCCTGGATGATGTTGTCCATTATTTGTCTTCCTTCCACAAAGCCTTCCTGTTCTTGCGAGATCAGTGAAGGTAGGAGGGGTTTCAGTCTATTTTCCACGACTTTGGAGATTATCTTGTAAACCACATTGCATATCGCTATAGGTCTGTACCGATCTGGGGTTTTGGCTTCATTTTCTTTAGGTATTAGTGTGATCATTGTGGCATTTAGTGCTTTAAGGATGGAGGCATACCTTCTAGAGTCTTCGACTACCTTGTAAACGTCATGTTTGATGGTTTCCCAACAAGTTTTGAAGGACTCCACTGTGAAGCCATCTGGACCTGGTGCTTTCCCACTAGGCATTTCCTGGAGAGCCTAGTCAACTTCTTACGTGGTAATAGGTTTGTTTAGGGAGATGTTTTGTTCCTCTGTGACCAAGCATGAAATATGTTGAGTTATCCTTTGAATAACCTCCGATATGTCTTGGTGAGGTTCTTGGGCAATCCCATGGAAGTGTTTGACCAGAGCAGTTTCAATCTCCTGATGTGACTCACGCTTGATTCCATCCTGGTCCTTGATCTTCAGGATTTTGTTATGGGCTCTTCTGGCCATGGTTGTTCTATGGAAAAACTTGGTGTTCTGCTCTCCCTCCTTTAGCCATCGGATGCATGACTTTTGACGCCATAGTGTTTCTTCGTGCTGGCAACACGCCTCCCAATCTTGGGTCATTTGGATTTCTTCCTTTTTCCGGTCCTCAGTATAGCCTTCCCGCATGCAAGTTTCTTGGAGTTTTTTCATTTTTTCTTCTATGTTGTTTTTCTCTTTGTTTATATTCCCGAAGGTATCCCTGTTCCACTCTTTGATCTTGTTTTTGATGTACTTAAGTTTCTTATGAAGTTTGAACATCCTTGTCCCTTTCTCCGGTTGCTCCTCCCGCCACCACTGTTTGATTCTTTCCTTGAAAGTCGGGTGATCAATCCAAAATTTCTTGAATTTGAAGGGTCTGTTCTTTGGTGTTGTTTGGAAGCCTGCTTCTAATTGCACTGGCCAGTGATCAGATCCACCCCAGGGAAGGATGTTGCAATCTAAGGTTAGCCCCTACATAATGATTGACTCCGATATAAGGAATCTGCCGAGTCTTGTAGCTACCTGAAACTGGTTCATTCGTTTATTGTTCCAGGTGAACTTGCAATTCTTAGTTTTGAGATCTACCAGCTCCGCTTTGTCGATGAGCTTTGAAAACTCCTCTGCATCCCAATACAATCTTCTTGTACCACCTTTATTCTCCGCAAGTGAGGTGATGATGTTGAAGTCCCCTGCCAGGATCTAGTGGAGGTTGGTGGATCGAGATTTTATATCATCTAGGTCTTAGATAATTCCTCTCTTTTCCTCTGGCCCTTGGGGCCCATACACATTAGTGCAAAGAATCTCCTCTGTGTTTCCAATGATTTGCATGCGTACCGTTAGGGTGTACCTGGTTGCTTCGACTGCTATTAGATTTAGAATTTGTGGGTTCCACAAAGTGAGAATGCCACCTGACCTTTGGTGGTCTTCGATGGCTACCATCTTGTACTTGTGCCAGTGTTGTTTACTAATTGCCTCCATTCTGTCTGTAGTGCATTTAGTCTCTTGAATGAAACAAAGATCTGGTTGTTCCTGATTTAGTTTATTCCTAAGTATTCTTTGCTTTCTTGGGTTGTTTAGGCCTCTTATATTCCAAGTTATAACCTTCATTTAAACATGTGGGAGGGGGAGTGGGGAAAGAGTTTCTTGATCTTACCCGAATTTATCAGTAGCACTCCCAACTCCTGTAGGGCTACGTTGTTTCATATCCTACCTTTTCCCCTCCTCGTCTGCTTGGGTGATAACAGTGGTTGTCCATCACCGGCTTTGATTCCTAGGTGTGCTATCTTCCCGTGTGTGTGTTTTTGTCCTATGGCTTTGACTTCTTCCCGTAGGAGAAACAGGTACTGGATGCGGTCAAGTTGCTCTGTTGGTACGTTGTCGAATCCCTTCCTTTTCCATTGTTCCAATATGTTCAAAAGGTCTATCCCTTCCCTTTCCACCAAGTCCCTGAGATCAGGGTCTTCTGTGCCTACTTCACTTGGGTCCATCTCTGCATCTCCCTCTGCATCTTGCATGGCGATGTTGTCATCTTTTGTTTCTCCATCCATCGGGGTTGCACAACTCCCCTATGCCGTCGTGTTGCTTGGCCGGTCGGTATGCTCTTTTGTTGCTTGGTCTCTGACCTCTTGAACTTTTTCCAAGTCACTTTCATCTTTTGTCCCTTTGTCTGTTTGGTCCCTTCCTTCCATTTTATTCTGGGTATCCTGGTTATTTCCTGTTGAGGTTTTATTTTTCTTTTTATTTGCTCTGTTCCTGGGGTTCGGTGTTATAAACCCTTCCTCATCCTGCTGTGTTTTGGGGTTTTCCGCTTCCTGCTTTTTATTAAGAGGGCATTTTCTGATCAAGTGGCCATGTTCATTGCATCTTCTACATCTAAAGGGGATCTGTTCGTAATCTATGTTTTGGATCCATTCCTCATCCCTGAATTCTAGACTTATGGCTTCTGGGAGTGCTCCAGAAATGTCCATCTCTATGCAGATTCTTGCGTACGATGTGTATCTTCCTTTTAGGGTGGCTTCTGAGGTCTTCACATATTTCCCTAGTTTGTTTCCTATTGCTTCAAAGGTGGAGGGAAACCAGTAGTCTAAGGGTAAGGAATAAAATCTTAGCCAGACCGGTACCTTTTTGAACATTTCTTTTTCTGGGGAAAATTTTTCTTTCCAGGGTTGCATGTACAATCCAGCTGATGCGTGGAAGTATGGACCTCCCTCGAAGACTCTATCTCTGTCCTCCAGGTTAATGAAGACTGTTGTGAAGAAACCCTTCGAGCCGAGGTGGAGCTCCACTTCTCCATTTGGCTTCCAGTGATATTTGATCCAGTTGCGTAGAGTTCTTTCTGTGGGCCATAACCCCGTGAACTTGCATATGAGTGCATGTGTCTTCATCTGGTCCCTGTAGAGTTGTGTTTGTGGGTCCTCCAGTATTACCTTGGGTATCATTGTTGTTTTGGGCTTGCATGGGTTTTGCCCTTTCATCCCATTGGCCTCTGCGGTCTCTTGCGTCTCATTCTGAGTTTCCTTAGTGTCTTCACCCGTGGTTTCATTTTTTTCCTGGCTTCTTTCTTGACGCTTCCCTAGGTCTGATCCTGAGGTTCCTGTCGCTGGTGTCTTGAAAATTATGCCTCTTGGCCCTTTCCCTTTGTCCACCACTATCTGTTTGTATGAGCCCCCCCCCTTACCCACCTCGTTGGTGCTCATGTTGTTCTCTGCTGTGGCCGCGACTGTCAAACCATAGCTCGCCGCGACTGTCAAACCCTAGCTCCGCTCCTAGTTTAAACACGAGTTTCATTTTCATTTTCATTTTTAGATTTAAGATTGGTCCATGTTTGAATTAGTTTCAATTTAGATGTTTGATTTTTGGGTAGAGATTGTACTCCTAGCACATTTTCAATTTTAATCTTCATAGTTTTGTTTCTCCTTATTAGCCTCCAGAGCCATTGCAACACTATCTTCTTGGCCTCCTCCATCTGAGATGTGGTAGTGTAAGATTGAACTTGAAACCACTAGGTTTGGCCTCTTTTCTTTCAAAACCACTAGTTGTGTGTCTTCAATTGTACTTGGTGTATTTTTTGGTATGGGTTTTATATTTATTGTAACCTTAAAAAATAAAATTATCGTGATGTAGTTGAAATTGGTTGCTAAATCTCTACAGCAAGGAGAGTTGCATGGAAAAATCGTAATATTTTTTTTTTTACAAGATCGGTTATGAGGATTTTTATTGATAATAGGCAGAGTGGGCTGCAACCCTTACATATTCAAAATTGGAGCTATTGCTCGAGAGACCTGGTGTTGCAAGTAATTAAAACATTCCTAAGCTATTACATG
>SNQJ01S0000415.1:694976-743249 GCA_010110895.2 Picea sitchensis
TTGCCAACCTTCTGCGTCCTCTTTCCCGCTAGATTGAATTTTAGGGCAATTCCTTTGAAAATGGCCATGCTCCTGACAGTTCCTACATTTGAAAGGCAAGTGCTCGTAATCTAGCTTCTGGAAGTGGGTCCAGTTTCCAATGGTCAGCTTGATTGCCTCTGGGAGCCCTGCTTCCAAGTTGACTTCCACGCAGATTCTGGCGCAGCTGTACTGTCCACGATTGTCGGCCCTGTCTATATACCTGCCAACCCCATTCCCTATCCTTTGCAGATATTCTGAGTCCCAGCAGTGCATCGGGAGGTTAGGAAGCCTGACCCACACTGGCACTTCTTTGGGCGTATCCATCATGGGGTCAAAATCAGGAGACCACTTGTTCAAATAAAGACCCTGCGAGCCCATAAAATAGGGGTCGTTCCTGAAAATTAGGTCGCGATCCTCTTCCGAGATGAATTCAAAAACGAAATACCCTCTTCCAACAGGGTAGCAGGTGACTCCATGTGTCAGATTCGGTTTCCAGTTGCGCTGGATCCAGTCGTCAGTGGATTTAGTGGACGGCCATAGGCCCATGAACTGTCCCACGAGACCCCGCTGAGCCAGAGCCAGGGCAATCTGCATAGGTCTCTCTTCCGGGAGGGCTATTTCCGGGATGTCCTCGAGCTTCTTGATAAATTTCGGGATAGCAGGTGCCATCGACTTCTTCCCACAACTTGTGACCAGCCTTGCAAAGGCCTCTTTGCACGGGATCGGCGGAGGAGGGGCCGACCCCCCACCCCCTGGCGCCGCCATTGGCCTCTCAGACGACTCGCTCTCTCGAAACCCTAGACTCACACAGTCCGCCATATGTGAATGATTAATAACAGAGAAACTTACTTAATCGGACAACGACACATTAATGAACACTCAAAGAAAGATTAACTTTAAACCTGTTTAGAAAGAGGATTTATTAGTGTTAATTATGAGTTAAATCTGAAAACATGACTTTTCGTGGTTTCGGCAATCTCGATGTCAAAAGGTATGTCTTCGAAGAAACCCGATCGTCGAAATCGCGATGGCGCGTTGTTTTAATTAAAATTTAAACATTTTTAGCATTTTAATTAATCGAGATTAGACCCTCTCGGGATTTCGTTAATTGGAATTCCGGAAATCGAGATTTCGGGAAACCTGATGACATGAGACGTGCTCTCACGGAATCACGAATCCTGAAATCGCGATGGCGCATTTCTTTTAATCATGATTTAACTTATCTTAATTAACTAAGTAGTCAAGATTAAGGTCAAAACAGAATTAGTTTAGTTTTATCGTGAATTATGAATCGGGATTTTGGGAAATATGATGACAAGAGACGCACTCTCATAGAACTGTGAATGCCAAAATCGCGACATAATTATTTAACTCTTAATCTTTTCTTAGACGAGATTAGATTAATTCGTTCTTTTACTTAATATTTAAATGCATCGGGAAATCGGAGATCAGGGTTTCGTGATTCAATTTGCATCAATCGTTTGTATACGGAAAACCCCGAATCCCGATTTTTTTAACGTTTAAATGAACAAACTCGCGAATTTAAAATTATACTCCTTTTGAATAATTTCAAAGAGCGTTAAAAAAACTTAAATTTTGAAAACTTTTTCCCGTATATTATTCAAAAATAAATGATAAAAAGGCATCGCGAATTTAGACATGACGAAATTCTTATTTTAAGAGAGCCAAAACCTGAAAAACACAAAAAACCCAAAAAATAAAAATCTAGGCCTTAAGGATTAAAGATTTTAAGATCTTTTTCAACACTCTTCATGGAAACAAAAACTTAGAAAAAAAAACCTTGAAAGTGATGAAGAAGAAGGTGAAGTAGATCTTGAAGTAGAACTAATCAACGCCTTAAGTGAGCTAAAAAGAGAGAAAAACAATTCACTCAAGGAAGAATTAATCAGGCTAAAAGATGGTTCTCAAAATCCCAACAAAAACTCTAAAAAGGTCTATCAAATGATTATGAATCTAAATATCCAAGTAGAAGAAGCTAGAAGGATTGAAGAAACACTAAAAAAATTGTTCGAAGAAAGGGAGAAAATGAATGAGAACCTAGAAGCAGAAATAGTGTCACTAAGAAAGGAACTTCAGAAGAAGAACATGCATCAAAACAACACCAAAATATTAGATGAAATCATCAGCACTCAAAAGCCATACTATGACAACTATGGACTAGGGTACAAGCAAACTTAAACTGAGAAAGGTTCAAGCTCCATGAAAACAAGAAAAGAAGAAGATCATCCAATCATAAGGATACAAAATCAACAACCAGTGTTGGAGAGGACTCAAGAGAAATATTATAGAAGAAGTGTATCTCAAAGAATACCCTCTACCTTCAGGATCAAAGAAGCTTCAACTAATGTGAAGGAAACAATAGAAGAGAAGATCGTGATCATCCAAGGCATGAATTGAGAAGGACCACATCACAAAGAGGATCATTAGATCTCAGGTATCAAAGCTTATTTCTTGGTCATTGTTTTACTTGTAATAACTTTGGACATCAATCTGTAGATTGCAGAGCATATGGAAGAAATGATCAAGCAAGAAATGTTTATGTGGGCCACCACAATATTCAATGTTACAAATTTCACAATCATGGACACATAGCTAGGGAGTGTAGAAGCATGATGGAATCTTCCTTTAAGGAAAGCAATGATATCAGGTATAAGAAGGTTTGGAGAAGAAAGAAAGAACAAGAAGAATGGGAAAATGAAGAGTTCCCAGATATCATACTCAAATGAATTAAAAAAGTACAAGACCATGATGAATCTACAGGAAAAGAGGAATATGTCAGAATTCAGGAAGATGATGAATCTACAAACAAAGAGGAAGATGACTCTATTGTAAAGAAGCTTGAAATACTCTTCTAAGTCATTTTCCTTGGAGACCCCTAGTAAATGTGAATGTTGAAGAGGGGGAGTAACAGTTACATATTAGAGATCTTTCAAGAAGTCTAAAGTGTTTGTTTGAAAATTTTGGGAAGGAAGATTCAGAATGATCTGGTGGAAGAGAGAACACTAGTAGACATATTTGATTCACCTTGAGAAGAAGGAATATGCAGTGATCAGTTGCAGCAGATTCGAAGAAGCTCTCAGAAAAATGAAGTGGCAGATTGTTGGGACCACATATTGTACCTTTTTGCTCATACTTTTTGCCATTATTATACCCTTCATCACCTGTATTTAGACTCATATTATCACTTCATCTGATCACTCCAAGGTATACAACGTCCTTTCTCATCACTATATGTNGCAGAGATTCTGAGTCCCAGCAATGCATCGGGAGGTTAGGAAGCCTGACCCACACTGGCACTTCTTTGGGCATATCCATCATGGGGTCAAAATCAGGAGACCACTTGTTCAGATATAGACCCTGCGAGCCCATAAAATAGGGGTCGTTCCTAAAAATTAGGTCGCGATCCTCTTCCGAGATGAATTCAAAAACGAAATACCCTCTTCCAACAGGGTAGCAGGTGACTCCATGTGTCAGATTCGGTTTCCAGTTGCGCTGGATCCAGTCGTCAGTGGATTTAGTGGACGGCCATAGGCCCATGAACTGACCCACGAGACCCCGCTGAGCCAAAGCCAGGGCAATCTGCATAGGTCTCTCTTCCGGGAGGGCTATTTCCGGGATGTCCTCGAGCTTCTTGATAAATTTCGGGATAGCAGGTGCCAACGACTTCTTCCCACAACTTGTGACCATCCTTTCAAAGGCCTCTTTGCACGGGATCGGCGGAGGAGGGGCCGACCCCCCACCCCCTGGCGCCGCCATTGGCCTCTCAGACGACTCGCTCTCTCAAAACCCTAGTCTCACCCAGTCCGCCATTTTCGCGACTTTTAATATGTGTTTTAACCTTGCTACTAAAAAATAATGCCTTTGTTTCAAGTAGTACTAAAGGGATATTCAAGGTGAGAGTATTATAGAAATAATTGTTGATAAGATGGCTAAATTGGAAAAATCGTAATATTACCCATAGATGAAGTAATTAAATTTAAAAAAAAACTTAAAACTTAAAACTTAAAAATAATTAATAATAGAATAATTATATGTCTATTTTTTAGTTTAAATTTATTCTAATTTATACCGATTTGATTACAATTACCTTATACCTTAATAGAAAGTGTGACACACACACACACACACACACACACTTTGTGTTAAGGTATAGATAGTACATTCAAAATGCGTTACTTCGCAAACGGACAAGTGGGAAAACCAAACTGTTCAACCAAAGTTACAAAAATAAGTGTCCAAAATATTTAAAGCTCCATAACATGTTGCTCTAGATCCAAGGTAGTTCATTTAACCAGATAGCTCAAATAAACCTCTCAACCATAATAGTTATCAACTTCCCCTCCTCAAACTCTTCCCACATGAACACGTTTACATTTAAATCAAGTGCCTCCTTAGACAAAGTGTTAGCCTCTCTATTGAGTTCTCTGTAAATGTGCTCATAGCAAATATCTTGTAATAGGCTTGAAATATTTTTCAGTTTTTGACCCATTTGAAACATATGTAGATGAAAAATTTGCAACTTATCCAACATCCACTCAATACTTTAAACTTAGAATCTCCGAAGACTTGTAATGTCAGTACCTCCTTGACGACTAGGCTTAAGAGATCAAGTAATTTCAAAAGTTTGACTCTACTATTGGACCCGGGTCCAATTTTGGCTTTCCCTCGAATGAAGTGGTCCTTAGAAAATTAAAGCATGATGGCCAATCCACAAATATTATATGGCCCTGACAAGCCCCATCAAACAACCCCCATGGGATGAAAATATTTATTACCAACTGCTCTACGATTCTGGGCATCTTTTGCAATGGAATAAGCTTATATACTTGAGACAAAGCTAAAGCCCATTGCAAGACTTGTATGGATGGCCACACTTTAATCTTGAAGAGGCCTGCATTTCGAGTAAGCCACAACCCCTGGGAGACAAGGATAGGTAGTGCCACCTAGGGAGGATAAGATCTATTCGAGAAAAAGAGTTTGAAGAACTCCAAGATATTTCTTTTTGGTCATAAATGATCGAAACCCAAATGTGTAATGACCTCATACCATACATACTTAACAAAGCAAACAATCTAAGAAAATATGAGAATCAGTTTCCTCGACATTCTTACAGAAATAACATAGCCTTGATCCCTGTTGGCCATATTTTTGGAGCCAGTCCCAAGTAAGGACCCTTCCTTTTAAAATTAACCAAAAGAATAACAAACCTTTCGGGGGCCCCCTTATCCTCCATAACTATTTATACCACCATTGTTGATTATGGATGTCTTGGTCCAACAACTCTAAGTATCCCAACTTAGCTGAGTATTGACCACTAGACTGATTAGATACCCATACGAGATCCTCATCCTTATGAGACAAATGAATGCACACTTTTTGCAATTTTGCAAGGAAGCCAGACCAATCCAAGCTCCACCTTTCTTCCAACCCAACTTCCTCCGTAGTATACCAACCCTGCCTC
The DNA here is from genome assembly GCA_010110895.2 of Picea sitchensis. Taxonomy (NCBI): domain Eukaryota; kingdom Viridiplantae; phylum Streptophyta; class Pinopsida; order Pinales; family Pinaceae; genus Picea; species Picea sitchensis. Next base: position 700,480 of record SNQJ01S0000415.1, read on the forward strand.
CAAATGGAAGACGTCTCCGCATTTACAATTCGATCCAGAGTACAAAAACCTTTATGTATGGGGGAGTAGACTGAATCCTCTTTGAGTAAAATGCTTTCCCCACATCCTACCATGGCATCAAAGCCAATTCTCATTAATGAATCATTCCCAACCTTCCAAGACAAGGCCTTTCCGATCACCAGAAAAGAAGGATACAAAGTCCTCCACTGTGACGAGGAACTTGAAATAACTTTATTCCTTCGACGGATCCAATCCATCACTATAAGAGGGCTATATACTTTGCAATAATATTTTGTCTCCATAACCTCTTCTGAGTAAAAAAGACCCAGAGTGACTTCGCTTCTAGCGCACGCCCAAATATAATCCCGTCCTTAAGTCCCCATCCACCTAGGTATGTTGGTTTGGACATATTGCACCAATTAACAAGATGCGACCCTTTCTACTCCAAGATACCTTTCCAAAGGTAATTAATTTTTTTTACTTGATTCGATGAAGGATACTTTTTGGGATCGAGGTCACGAGATGCTAGTACATGGGTATTGCCTCCAACATAGTCTTTATAAGCACTAATATTCCACCCTTGGAGATCCATCAATTACACCAATGATAGAATTTCCTTTTCACCTTTGAAACCAACCAGGACCAGTCCACTTTGACATACATATTTGGCTTGATAGTGAAATAGAGGTATTTTGACCCCTCTTCAATCTCTTTAATAGAAAAGTGAAACATATTTGAAAAAAGAACCTCGAATTCTTCATTATTCCTTGGTAAGTATATGGCCGACTTGTTCTCATTGATGATCATGCCAGTCATTGAAGTAAAAAGAGATAATATGTTTTTCAAGGTGATGCAATCTACAGTTGCACAACAACAAAAGATCAATACATTGTCTACAAACAAAAGATGGGTGAGTTTAACCAAATTACTGAAACTAACACCATGGAATGACTGTGAGCATATGGCCTCTGCCAACGCCCTGCTCAACTCTTCCACCATTAGGATGAACAAATAAGGTGATAAGGGACATCCTTGTTTGAGCCCCCAACCCACATTGAAGAATGAAGAGCCCACATCATTGATAAAGACCACAAAAGAAACTGTGGTGACACAATCCATAATCCACTTTATAGCTTGAAGCTCAAAACCAATGTGCAATAACAAGAGTCCGAGGTACAACCACAAGACTCTATCATATTCTTTTGAAAGATCGATTTTGACCACATATACTTCTTTTCTTTGTGTCTTAATGGAATGAATGCCCTCCTATGCTGCACCAATATCTTCATGTATAAGGTAACCCTTCAAAAACCTAAATTGTTCCTGACAGATATAGTTTGATAGGGATGGTTTAAGCCTCTCTGCTATGATTTTAGTTATGATTTTGTAAAGATAATTACACAAAGCTATGGGTTTAAACTCATCAAAGAAAGACGGGTAATTGGATTTTGGGATGAGGGCAATAAATGTTACATTTATACTGAATTTGAGTTTTACTCAAGTTCAAACTTCTTCCAAAACCCTGAGAAGATCCCCGCCCACACAATCAAATAAGTCTCTGTAAAATTATGTCATCCACCTGTCAGGGCCTGGAATTTTATCCTTTTAAGCTGTTGCCAAAATCCCATGGAGCTCGTCCCTTGTTATCTTTCTAAAAAATTCTCTATTATCATCTTGATCAACAGTATTGGGGAAAAGTGCAATAAGCTTCAACATATCCCCTACTTTTTCATTTTTTCCTTCATAAAACAAGTCTTTGAAATGGGCCACTCTAATATTTGCAAGATCATCAAAACCCCTTTTCTTAGTCCTTGAGGAATCCTCTAGTTCCTAGATGGAGTTATAGTTTTTACTATGATTTGCAAATTTATGGAAAAATTTCGAATTCTGGTCTCCCGCCTCTAACCATAATACTTGACTTTTGAGCCTCCATGTGTTTTCATTCTCCATCAAAATTGCATATCTTTTTTATTCCAATGCTTTACACATATCCTTCTCAGCTATGATCATTGTGGCTCTTGTAAGCACTTGGGCATATAACCCTTCCAACTCTTTCTCTACCAACTTTAGCTCTCTATCGTTTGACTCCCACCGAGTCCTGACCCATACACTTGCCTCTTTTTTGATATTCTCAAGATTACAAACAAATTGCTCACTAGCCGAAAACCCTCTATTCTCATTGAAATGTACCCAATTTGAATACACTAGCTTCTTGAATTCCTCAATAGATTCCCAACCAAAATTATATTTAAACAATGAACCTGATTTTCTCTCCAATCGACCTAGTTCCGAGAGTATGGGCCAGTGATCAGAGGAGCGAACCGACCCCACCCAAGACTGATAATCATCAATCTCTTGCGGAAGACTATCATGCACACGAAATTGATCAATCTGTTTAAAAATACCGTCATTCCCGCCTCTGTTGTTGAACCATGTTAGCTTCTTTTGAATTGGTTCCACATCCACCAAATATCTAGACTCCAATTTATGAACAAAATAGCTTGAAAGGATATCCTCTCAGCCCGAAGAGCCCCAATACTCATTCTTTTGGACCATAAAGTTTAAGTCATCCCCTGTAATTAACTTGTTATCCACAATAAAACTGGAACCAAACAACTTATCGCAATACTGCTTTCTTCCTGCATAAGGTCCATAAACATTGAGAACTTTCAGAGAACGATTTAAGTTGTTGAAGAAAATCTCTATGCATAGACCAGATACAAAGGAAAAGGAATTGATCAACTTAACTTTTGGAGACAAACCCATAACAATACCACTAGGGAGACTAGTGGAATTAATGCCTGAAAAAATCCAACTGGGAAAAAACCTTTTTGAATCAAACACGAAAGAGTCAAAACACCCCATGGTTTCCTGTATACAAAGAATACCAGGTTTGAAAGAGTCACACAAATTGCGAAGGGAGATTTTCTTGGCTTTCCCTCCTAAGCCATGGATATTAAGAGAAAATAAAATTATGGGTTAACCTCAAAAGAGGTCATCCCTTCTCTAAGGACCTCGGTTACGAGTTTTTGTTTTCCTTGACACAGTTCCCTTAACGCCCTCTCCCACCCATGTTTTATAGTTGATCTGCGACTGAATTTTGAGTGACCAACCTCGTTTAACCCTTCCAAGGAAATACCCCCAGAGAAATGATAACCTTGCTTGTGAGAACGCAACAAGTAAGTGATCCGGATTATTTTTGGCAGGAAATGAGAGCGGAGATATAATAAAGAAATAAACTGAGATATCACGGATATCCAATAATATAACATAAATGTATTAGAGATGCAACCATAAACACAGAGATACAGTAATACATGATTTCTATTAATGAAACAAATGTACAGAGACTATAAAAATACAGAGTGAAAGACTCGCTAGAATGGTGGCGACTTATCTCTGAGAAGAGATGTGACAACTGCGCTCATTCGCAAGAAGATGATTATTACAATGAAGCTCTAAGGGCCTTTTTAACCTAAGGAAAATCCAAAACCCTAACCCCAGAAGATGAAAATCCAAAAGGTTTGTGGGCCCCGATGGGGGTGGTTGATCCCTCTCCCAGGGGCGTAACTTTGGCATACGATCTCCGTTTGGGGTGTACGATAGCTCGTTGGAAATATCTATCCGAGAACTACAACTGTTGTGTGAGAAACATCGAACTTTGATCCATGTTGCTCCCCGTTTTCCCAAAAAACGTCATTTAGGGCTTCAAAACAACTCCGGAAGTTCAGGACCCAAAAAACTGCTAAAAATCATAAATTACCAAAATTGCCATAAAACTGTTTTGAGCAAGTTGGAAAAGGTGGGTGGCCACCGATATCCACCTAGATCAATCCTCCCTCCTTAGGAAGTAATGGTCTCCATTGAGTTGAGTTCCCGGGGGAGAGGGGAAAGCGATTGCTGATATTGAATCTTGGTGAGCTGCTTGCCTTGCTGGAGACGTCGTGCTGCTTGGTTTGTTGAAGGTTGTTATGAACCTGTGGCTAGAAGGGTTGGACCGTATATTGTATTGTAAACAATATATGAAGACATGAATATAAAAGATGATGGTTTTCCCGGTTTGGGTTTCCAAGGGTAAAATATCTGTGTAATGTGTGTATTTTCCATTGTATCTTTTCTGTTCTTTTATTGAAAATCTATTTGCAGGAAATAATTGTACAAGGTTAAAATATACATTTGGTATCAGAGAGATTATTGGCTTCAGGGGGACTTTGTGGTCAGGGGTTTGTCTTGGGACTATGATAAGCCTTGTTACAGAGGGAGATCTGTGGTATTGATTCTTCAAGAGAAAATAAATGGTGAGTAGTTTGAAAATAGAGATCGATAAATTTAATGAGAAAAGTTTTGAGCTGTGGAAGCTCAAGATGGAAGATATGTTGGTAGACAAAGATCAGTGGATTGCGGTGAATCCAGGTACTGCACCTACAGGAACGTCAGCAAATGACTAGAAAAAGTTGGATCGGAAGGCAAAGAGCATAATCCGATTGTGTCTGTCAGATTTAGTATTACTGAATGTGTCAGGGACAACCAAGGAGTTATGGGATAAGTTGGAGAACTTGTATCAGTCTAAGTCCCTGGTAAATAAACTGTTCCTACGGAAGAAGCTATATAACCTCATGACGAGAGATGGAGACTCTGTGACAGAGCACCTGAACACTTTCAATATTGTGTTAAGTCAGTTATTATTTGTTGAGATTAAAATTTCGGATGAAGATAAGTGTATCAGTTTACTTTTCTCTTTACCAGACTCGTGGGATAGTCTGGTTGTGGCCATAGGTAGTAATAAAAGTACCTTGAGTTTTGATGATGTGGTCTCATCTTTGTTGATGAAGGAGATGAGACAAAAGAACATGGAAGGACATAGGACATATGCATTATTTGCAAGAGGGCACTCCTAGGAAAGAAATAGATCTAAGTCCTCAAGTGGGAGATCTAAATCTAAGGGTAGATCTAAATCTCTTGAAAATTTTGTAAAGGTATGTTGGGGATGTGGAAAATAAGGGAACTTCAAGAAGCTATGTAGATCCAAAAACGTTGAGAGAGTGAAGGGATTTGAAGTGCTCCCTCTAGAGAAGAAAATACCTCCAAGGAAGAAGGAGGGGATTTGTACTTAGCTTCTTCAAGGACATATGCAGATCATGAGGCATGACTAGTTGACTTAGTTGCATCCTTTCATATGACTCCCCACAAGCTGTGGTTATGTGAATATTAAAGGTATTATGGAGGTAATGTTTTCCTAGGTGATGACTCGACAACCAAAATAATAGGAAGAGGAAGAGTAAGGTTTAGGATTATAGATGGAAGGATTATAACACTTCTTGGTGTTCTGCACATCCCGAGATTGGCTAGAAAATTGATTTCTGTAAGCAAATTGGACGATGCAGGGGTAAAAAAAATATTTCGAGGAACAATGGTGTTGCTGAAGGGAGTTCGGATTTGAAATCTGTATAAGCTGTAAGGAAGCACTATTAGCGATGTGTGTAATAGTTCCATTGTTCCTGATATTGGAGCTGAAGAGGAAAAAACTCCTACAGTCTCTGAAGAAAAGGTTATGGTGTGGCATCAAATACTGGGGCATATCGGAGAAAAGGTTCTTCGACCACTACACGGTAAAGGTATGGTTGAAGGTATGTCTAACTGCTCTCTAGATTTTGATTTTTGTGAACATTGTGTATATGGGAAGCAAAATCGGGTAAGATTCCCCTCTGGTGCAAAGAGGGCAGAAGGAATTTTACAGCTAGGGCACAGTGATGTGTTTGGACCTATCTTGGTTCCATCATTGGGAAAATTTGTGTACTATGTGTCATTTATAGATGACTTCTCAAGGAATACTTGGATATATTTCCTCAGGAAGAAATCTGAAGTCTTTGACAGGTTTAAAGAGTTTAAGACTCTTGTTGAGAATCAAATAGAGAAAATAATTAAGGTGTTGAGGACGAATAATGGTGGAGAGTTCTGCGGGAATGAATTTGAAGAATTCTATAAGAAATGCAATATATCAAGGCAAAAGACTACTCCTTATACACCTCAACATAATGGAGTTGTAGAAAGGATGAATATAACGGTGATGGAAAAAACAAGGTGCATGCTCAATGGTGCCAGGTTAGGGTAAGAATTCTGGGAAGATGTAGTGGGTATTGCATGTTACCTGGTCAATCGATCACCCTTATCAACACTGGATGACAAGACTCCACACGAGGTATGAACTGGTAAGAAACCCTCTCTCACACATCTCAAGGTATTTGGTTGTGAGGCCTATGTTCATGTTCCAAAGGAAAACAAGAGTAATCTAGTTAAGAATGTTGAAAAGTGTATCTTTATTGGGTATAAAGATGGTCTCAAAGGTTATAAGCTTTAGAACCCATAAACTAAGAAGGTTGTGTATAGCCGAGATGTGGTATTTAGAGAAATGAAAGATGTTGTCAAACATGAAGTCCTATCAAGTAAGGAAGAACTAGAGAAGAACAAGTTTGAGTTGAAGGATGATGAATCAAACTGTACATAAGAACATGAATCAAAAGAAGAAGATCCTCATACTCTAGTATTGAGGAGATCGGTTCAGGAAAAAAAGAGACTGGAAAGGTATACTCCACCTTATTTCCATTCAAATTTTGCTTTGTCTATTACTGATGATGATCCTAGAATTGTTAGGGAGGCAGTGGATTTAGAGGATGGAAAACTATGGAAAAAGGCCATGGCTGAAGAAATGGCAGCCTTGGATAAGAATGAGGCTTGCGATCTAGTGGAGTTTCTGACTGAAAAAAATCTCATTGGAAACAAATGGGTATTTAAAAAGAAGCTGAATGAAGATGAAAAAGTGGAGAAATACAAAGCTCGAATAGTAGAAAAGGGTTATTCCCAGGTTGAGGGAATTGATTTTGGTAAGATTTTTTTCTCTTGTTTCCAAGTTAACCTCTATTAAATTTCTGTTATATGTTGCTGCTGCATTTGATTTTGAAGTAGAACAAATGGATGTGAAGAAAACATTCATACATGGGGATCTAGAAGAAGAAATCTAGATGAAGCAACCATACAGATTTTCTATGAAGGGAAAGAAGGAGCTGATATGAAAACTAAAAAAGTCTCTGTATGGTTTAAAACAATCACCAAGGATGTGGTATAAAACATTTGATACTTATATGTTGGGACTTGGCTTCACAAGAACCAAAGAGGATCACTGTGTGTATTTTAAATTAATTAGTGATCATTTGATTTATTTGGCCTTGCATGTGGATGACATGTTGCTGATAGGAAACAACAAGGAGATTATCCAGGATGTGAAAACTAAGTTGTCCTCTAAATTTGAAATGAAGGATCTTGGTGCTGCAGATTTCTATTTGGGCATGGAAATTAAAAGAGATCAGAAAAACAAGAAACTCTAGTTAAATTAGAGAAAATATGTCGAGACAATATTGCAGAGGTTTAATATGCTGGAATGTAAACCGGTAAGGGTCCCTATTCCTGTAGGTGTAAAGTTATCTGTGGATCAGTGTCCCAAGACACATGAAGAGGAGGAGAACATGTCTCGTGTTCCATATGTGATTGTGATTGACAGTTTGATGTATGCAATGGTATGTACTAGACTGGACATTGCGCATGCAGTGGGAGTTTTGAGCAGGTTTATGTCAAAACCAGGGAAGGAGCATTGGACAACAATAAAGAGAGTTTTCATGGATTTGCGTGGCACTACTAGTTATTTATTGTGCTACCAAGGAAGACCAGGTTTGGACAGAGTGTTGGAAATTCATGGCTTTGTAGATGCAGATTGGGCTGGAGATCTGGATCATAGAAGATCTGCAAACAAGTATGTGTTTAACCTGTTTGGAGAAGCAATCATTTGGATGCGAAAGAGACAGTCTGTAGTGGAACTTTCAACTCTAGAAGCTGAATACATGGAAGCCACTCATGCAAGCAAGGAAGCAATATGGTTACAAATATTGTGTTTAGGTATTGGGTTGGTACACCAAACTATAAGGATAGATTGTGACAGTCAAAGTGCAATTTTTCTGGTGAAGAACCCAACTTATCATTCAAAGACAAAGCATATTGATGTTCAATATCACTTTGTGAGAGATATGGTTGAATAAAACAAGGTGTCGTTGATGAAGGTGGACACTTTGAAGAATGTTGCAGATTCATTAACAAAATCTGTGAGCACTGAGAAGTTCTCTTGATGTAGAGGATCTATGCGCATTACTTCTCTGGATTGTTGAATATGTAACCTTGTAACCCCCTGTATGCAAAGAAAATAACAAGTGGGATAATGTTGGGTATGTGTTATATTCTTTGCACGACTGTAATATTTTGGCGATTTTTTGCGTCCATTTTTGGGCAGTTTTTCGGCACATGTTTTTCGCAGATGGTTTTCTATTTCCGGTTAAGGAATTAGGGTTGTTGAATAATCTTGGTTATTGGATAAGGGTTTTGGAATCTACGGGACCCTATATGTATATTGTATTGTAAACAATGTATGAAGATATGAATATAGAAGATGTTGGTTTTCCCGGTTTGGGTTTCCAAGGGAAAAATATCTGTGTAATGTGTGTATTTTCCATTGTATCTTTTCTGTTCTTTTATTGAAAATTTGTTTTCAGTAAATAATTGTACAAGGTTAAAATCTACAATATGACTAGGGGAGAATCGCGTTACTGGAAATGAATTATACCATAGTATTTACAACGCCCCGAGAATAACGTTGCACAAATGAACTATACCATAGTATTTACAACGCCCCTGTGGGAGGAGGCGGGGTGATGATCTTGTCGCACATGCAAGGGCCAAGCCAAATGGAGCTTGGGACTCGTGCAACCAACTGTGTAGCTTCTGGATGGCCACTTCATGTCACTTACCCTATGATGACACCCCATCTGGGGGGAGGTCGATAACTCTTGAGAGAGAAATGCAGTCTTTAAGGACATGATGATCAGGATAGAGAGTAGAGTTGCATTCGAGATCTTCCACTTCCAAATGGACTCCGAGGTTGCCCAACTTATCGACTACCTTAATGGCCTACCGACGAACATGAATTGGGATAAGGGTCAAGTGAGGAAGGAGGAGAGAGTGAAGACATTCCAAGTTGTGAGTGAGTCTCCAATAAGGGGAAATTCGGTCTGGCTCAGAACCATGCAAGAGTTTTGTTAGCAAGCCCAGGATCACCAATGAATCACCTTCAACTATGAGCCGAGTGAAGCCAAGCGTAAGAGTTGACTGAAGACCCTGAACCAAACGTTGTTAGTGTCGTAGCCAATATTTCCAACCATAAGATGCAGGATATAGCCATATTCATTTCGGAAAACCACCCCAAACCCAGCCAGACCCGGATTACCTTTAGAAGCTCCGTCAAAATTGAGTTTAATGAAGCCCGAGGGAGGAGAGGACCAAGATCTAGGGCTCGGGGCTGAAGGGGGATGAGGCAGAGAAGCCATAACTACAGTGGAGGGATGGAAATTCCAGTCATTAAGGATGGTTTCTCATTGGGATCGTCTGGAAGGTCTTCAGAAGTACAGTGGGTTAAGATTACTATTTCAAGCACATTTTGTGTAATTATGTCCCACACGTGTCTCCAAGAGAGTTGAGTAGACTGGAATACTCGACGATTGCGCTCTTTCCAGATGTTCTAGAGGATAAAATCTGGGATCAATTTCCAAATGTGATTGAGGACAAGGCTCTTGAAAGCATTGGATCTCCATCTAGCGATGGTTTCAGTGATGTTGGTATGTCGGTGATACAAGGTGTGCATGAGAATATCTCACTGATCCCAAAGATGAGAAGTGAAAAAACAACTATTGAATAGATGTTCCATCGATTCCTCCTGAGAGGAACACAATATGAAAATAGAGGGACCAATAAATTCTCTTTTGATTAAATTCTCCCAGGTCAGAATGTTGTGGTGCGCCACCAACCATAATAAAGTACTAACTTTTGGCCAATGATTGATGGTCCAAATATTGCACCAGATGGGGGCCTTGGCCAAAGAACTGAAGGAGGCCTTCAGGCCATAAAACTCCTTTATGGTGAAGGTCCCAGAAGGAGAATGACACAAATGTAGGATGTCTAGACCCTGCTTAAGATGAATTTTACGGTGATGAGCCTCCTCTTGCCAAGAACTAATATTAACATCAGTGAGTAAACCAAAGTCCATTAGAGTGAGTTTCTAGTTTAGCCAAGTGGCCTCAGAAGAGATCCCCTTCTAGAAGTCTACTACCAAGCGAAGGTTGACCTGGTTTGATAATAATTGGAAGTCATCCAACTGCGGAATCTGAGAGAGTGGTGGGGATTGTTGCCACGATTCGGTCCAAAACAGAGCATTACCTCCATTTTTGATCTCCCAAAAAGCATGTGTCTGTATAAGATGATGATTTTGGCTGGTCGCATTCCAGATTAGAGAGCCTGGTTGCTGATCATTCCATCAAATGAGATGGGCCTCTTGTAAGTGGGGATTATACTTATGGTGCCAGAGTCGAGTCCAGAGTTCACTGGGGTGCGTGAGACAACACCACTAGATATTCACTCCAAGAACCTGATTGAGAGCAAGAGGGTCTCGAAGATCAAGTCCTCTAGTGAGATTTGGTTTGTAGAGCTCCTCCCATTTTATTAGAGCCCATTTACGACCCTCCCGGGTTTCGTGCCAAAGAAAATTCCTTTGGATGCTTTTGATGGTGTTCAAAACCGATTTAGGCATGACAAAAAAGAAAAGGTATATATGGGGATGGATTGGAGGATAGATTTTAGGAGAGTCAGGCGTTCAACCATGTTCAAGGTACTAAAAGTCCAAGAGTTTAGGTGATTATGAATAAAGGTTAGAAGGTCTTCCCAAGAGATATTATGAAGGGAATTGTCAATCAGAGGGATACTAAGGTACTTGGATGGAAGGGAGCTCCTACAAATTCAAAGGATGTGAGAGATGCATGATTGAATAGCCCAAGGGGTGTTAAAGAAGAATATTTGGGACTTCTCGGTGTTGATGAAGGTGCCCGAGGCCGCACTGAAGTCATTAAAAATCTCCATGATGCAGAGGGATTCCTGGGCAGTGCGAGAACCTGATAACATCATGTTGTTTACAAATTGACTATGGGAGACTGAGGGATTCATGCCATGCAAGGAAATGTCTTCAAGAGTTCCCTCCAAAAGATCCTCCTCGACGACCCAACTAAAACCTTTTGCCATGATTATGAAGAGGAAGGGAGAGAGAGGGTATCCCTGTATGATGCATTGAGAGGGAGAAAAATTCTTAGAGGGGATGCCATTGAACATGATGGAAAAGAAAGCATAGGAGGTGAGGTTCATGACCCATGTGACCTAGTCATTAGAGAAGCCAAAGGCCAAAATAAGGGAGCTCATGTATTGCCAACTGATCCTATCAAAAGCTTTGGATAGATCTAATTTGATGAGAATACAAGGCCTGCCAGTGGTTTTCAGGGAGTGAATGACTTCGTGGGCAAGAATGACACTATCTAGGATTTATCGACCCTTCGCATAGCCATATTTCTCATGAGAGATAATGAAGGGAAGAATAGGCTTGATTTTAAGAGAAATTACCTTGGTGATTATTTTGTAGATAACGTTGCAAAGAGCGATGGGTCAGAATTTCTTGGGGTGAGAGGGGCGCTCCTCCTTCAGGATTAGTGTCAGAAAAGTTGTGTTCAGGGTTGGTAGGACCGATTATGATTTCCTTGAATCTTCAATGAGTTTCCAAACCTGATGCCAACAATGGTGGAAGAAGTCGATGGTGAAACCATCAAGGCCAGGGGATTTTACTGCAAACATATTTTGGATGGATAGATCCACCTGCTCCTGCTTAATCAACCACACGAGGGTTGCATTGTGATAATCAATGATGAGGGAAGGGACGTTGCAAAATATTTTGTTAATAGATATTGATCAATCATGAACAAGTTCCAAAAGGATATTTTGGTAAAATTATACCAACTCCTACTCGATGTCCTCATGATTCATGATGGTCTGGCCCTGGGAGTTCTGTAACTTCGAGATCCTGTTGATGTGCCTCTGCTGGATCATTGATAGATGAAAGAACTTGGTGTTCTTTCCCCCTCCTTCAACCATTGCACACTAGATTTCCAGTGCCAATGAACCTCTTCCTGTGCATATCTTTCTTCCAGTTGACGTCTAACATTGATCTCTTCTTATTTAAGCTGCTATGTGCACCCCTGGTTGATAATCTGTTGCTGAATATTCTGCATTTGCTGTTCAAGGTCCCTCCGGGCTTGAAAGATATTGCCGAAGTTAGATTTATTACACTCCTTTAATTGTTGTTTGATTTTTTTGAGCTTTTGTTGGAACCAATACATAAAGGATCCACGAGTGACTATCACTTCAGACCACCAACGACTAATATTCTTTTGAAAGTCAAGATGAGAGAGCCAAAAAATTTCAAATTTGAAGGGCTTGTGACATGGGGATCCTGCGATTTCTAGGCATAGTTGTATGGGTCAGTGATCAAAACCTATGACTGAGAGAATGCATGAATCAAGTATGGTTTCGTCCATCATGAGCGGTTTCGAGATGAGAAAGTGGTCAAGTCTACAAGCAATATGCTAAGCGCCTGAGATGCAATTAGACCATGTGAAATCTCCATTTGAATTTTCCAAATATACCAAGTGGAGATCGTTGATGAGAGATTGGAATTCACCACTACCCCCATCTAGTCTGCGTGTTCCGCCACGCTTTTCAGATAGGAATAGAATCATATTGAAATCACTCCCCAAAATCTAGCGATGTTGTCCAACAATGCCACCAATTGACATTGGAATTATGAAAAAGGAGTATCGATCATAATGAGAGGGGGGTCCATAAACATTTGTGAGAATGCCACTGCGACTAGAACCAACGAGGTGATATTATGCTGAGATTTTCCATCTAGAAGAAAAGAAGTTGTCCATAATGACTGTGGCCAGATTCCAAAGGATGGGCATGCCTCTATCCATACCTTGTGCATTCACGTGGATGGATTGATCTTGTCACCAATAATGACTCAAAATCTGGTTCATCTCCTGTCTTGCACATTTGGTTTCCTGAAGAAGAAGGACATCAAGATTCTCTGCTATGATGTGATTTCAAAGAAGCTTCTTCTTGCTTCTTCCATTTATTCCACATATATTCAAGGGCATGACCTTCATGCTCAAGAGGGGGGAGGGATGGGAGGGAAACTCTTATAAATTAGGTGGATCTGACCAAAATTCACCATGAAGTTGCCAATATCTTGGATGAGCTATTGGGTGGGATTTCACCCTCGTTTTTTTTTTTCTCTTTTTTGATATGTTTTCGAGGATCTCTCGAGGGGTCCTTGAGGATTCCCAATCTTGGCTCATATCTGGAAGTAGCACCGGTCAGAGAATTCACAAAGACCTTGTGTACCTTCCTAAGATATTCCATGGGAATGGTGTATAGTTCCTTGTAGCAGTAGGCTTGCTCAAGGGTGATCAGATCTACCCCTTCTAGCTCCCTCTCATCCAGATCTGATCAAGGAGGAATTTTGTTGGTTTGAGGCAAAGGGTTGTTGGAAAGTTGCTCGAGGATTGGTTCAGGGTTGGGTCTAGATATACTGCCGCTTTGGGGAGGGGCACTGTGGGCCCTTGATGGATTGGATTAGGAGTCTTCAGGCAAGTGATTGAGGACTTCAAAAGAATTACTGGAGGAAGGGCCACTAGGATGGGGGTGATTGGACGACAATTTCCAGATTTACGCTTCCCTGAGACCTGGGTAAAACCATCTTTTGATTTTTCAGGATCAACTGGGTGGGATTTGTGGGGAGGGGAATTGAGAGGATAGTCACAGAAAAGATGGCCATGTTCATGACATTTTCGACATCAGAATGGGATATGTTCGTAGTTAATCCTATGATTCCAATCTTCATCTTTGTATTCTAGACAGATGGAGACCGAGAGCGGCTTGGAAATGTTCAGATAAATATAGATAGAGGCGTATTAGGTGTAGTGCTTGAATATGGTGGCTTCCGAGGATTTGACATAAACCCCAAGTGTATTTCCTATGCCCGCAATAATTTATTCCAGCCATAATTCTTGGGGAATGGAATACAAGTGGATCCAAACCGGATAAAGGGAGAAGTTCTCCTTTCTAGGACTGAACCACTCCGTCCAATACCTGAGAAATAGTCTATCAAATTTAAATAAATAAGGGTTTCCCTCGAAGATACGATTCTTGTCTGCAAGATTACAAATTTTTTTTGTAAAAAAAACTCTTGGATCCAAGCTAGAGATCATAGTTCCCCACAGGCCGCCACTAGTGCTGGATCCATTTTACAAGGTTTTTCTTGGAGGTCCAAAGACCCAAAAACTTTCCAATCAGAGCGTGATCCTTCATGTACTGATTTTGGTTGCCAATCTGCGTTGTATTGATGATGTATTTCAGAGCATAAGTCATCTATGTGATACATTTTCTGGGTTCCCATAGATGAGTTGCCTTTGAATGGGATGGCTCCAGATCTATTTCCATAGATTTACCCTTGTGAGTGTTGTCAACATAAGTGTTGTTGGGCTTTGACAACGAGACCTCAAAGGATGGTTGAGGAATGCACCCATCCTTATTTTCATTCGCGACCACATTGCTAAATGAGGGGTTTGTACGCCCTCACCGGGCGAAGCCATACAAGTTCAGATCTAGGTCAAACTTCAAAAGACTGGGCGATCTTGTCAAGGGGGTGTGCGACGATTGCAAAAAACCCGAGTGAGCCATCACAACGAGCCTTATTCTCTCCGCTCAAACTGTTCGATTGCATGAAAAAGTTTATGCATTCATTATAGAGTGCATTTCATTTAATTATAAAATTCAATAACTATTAAATAACTTTGATATTTTATTTTAAGTTATTTTTTAGATGCAACTTTCATTTACAAAGTAACTTCATTGAAAAAGTTATTCCTGCTTATTCTATAAAAGTGGGTCACTTCATACACAACTTATTTAAAAGTGAGCTTATAGGCACAATTAGGAGTAACATCACCACGTGGACCAACTTCTACTTGCCACATGGCTCTTTGGTTACTATTTATGCCTTTTTTCAAAAGGGCATAACTTTCACACTTGAAGTCCGTTTTTAATGCCATTTTTTTTTTTATTTTTTTTGAGAGTTTTGCATCCAGACCATTAGTTTCAGATTTTAAATCCATATTCTTTGCATATTTAATATGGATTGTTCCAATGATCTTTTGCTTACTAGTACCAACTACTTCTCATGAAAATCTGATATGGAGGATGTATTAAGAAGTAAAGGACTCTACCAAATTACCTTGGGAAAATATATAAAACCCACTGATGATGAAAATAAAATCAAATGGGATAATAAGATTGATGAAGCACATGGACTAATCAAAATGTCTATCTCTCCTGATTTAAGGTTTCACCTTCAAGGAATTGATGGCCCAGATAAAGCTTGGGAAAAGCTTGAAGCTGTGTTTGGTAAAAAATATTATTTGATCCCACCAAATAGAAAATCAGTTAATGACTTTAAGTCCCAATGATTTTCCTTGCATTGAGGATTATTTATCTAATTTCAAAACACTTAGAATTTTAAGTATAGACTGCAAAATAGATTTGAAGGAAGACCAATGCATCTATGTTATTCTTTCTAATCTTGGTAGTACATATTTTGTGTTTGTCTCTTACCTTTTATGCCAGTAGAGAAGCTCTAGGGAGTGATTAGCAAAATCCCTCTCTTGAGTCTCTCTGTGATGCTTTGATTAGAGAGCAAGATAAACTTGTACAACTTGGAGTGATCAACATTGCAGGTACCTCCAACAAAGCCTTAGTGGCTTAGTAGAAAGATAAATCCAAGAATCCTACGAAGCAACATCCTCTCTACAACAACAAGAAAAACAAGGGTCCCAAACCCTCTCAGCTAGCTTCCGCTCCTAATGGTGACAAAAGAGAAAAATATAAAAGTAAGAAGACTAACAAACATTGCAATGTTTGTGGGAAACATGGTCATGTGGAGTCCAAATGTTTAAAGAAGATGGAAGCTTTAGAAGCAACGATGAAGAAACACAACATCAATATTGATTCTTCTTCTTCTAACTCTTCTTCTCATGGAAATGCAATTTTTTCTTTTGGTTTCTCCTTCAATGCAACTTCTACTTCTTCTTCTGATGAATGACTTATTGATTCTGGAGCACATTATCATATGACTAAAGATAAAGCCATATTTTCTGTTCTAAATGAATGTAACACCAAGAAAATACTTGTTGGTGATGATAGATCTCTTATTGTTAAAAGGCCTAGAACAATTCAGGTAGATAATGGTAATTTCAATGATGTATTATGTGTTCCAATTTTTTCCTACAACCTTCTATCAACATATCGGATCACTCATTCAAGTGAAGGTAAAACTATAGAGTTTTGACCTCACCAAGTTGTAATTAAGGATTTAAAAGTTCCTAAGCATGTCCTTGCAACTGGAATTGTTGATGATATTATCAGGTTTTACAAGTTTGGCAACTTTGGGTCATCATCTTTTCCATCAGTTTTTGTTGCTCATAGCGATGACTTGACTAAACCTTGGCATGAGTGGTTTGGTCATCTAAATTATCGCTCATTTCAAAATCTATGTAATCAACAAACGATGACTAATCTTCCTCTTGTTTCTTGTAGAGGTGGTGTTTGTTCCAGTTGCGTTCTGGAAAACATCATTGGGACAGTTTTGAAAAACATGCCTCTTGGCACGCCTCAACCCCTTTACAACTTGTTCATACTGACACGTGTGGTCCACTTTCTTCTCCTTCTTTTTCTAGGTGAAACTATTTATTAACTTTCATTGATGACTTTTGCAGACCCACTTTGGTTTACTTCTTAAAACTTAAGAGCGAAATGTTTGAAAAGTTGTTTACTTGTGAGGCCATTGTAGAAAAACAATCTAGACATCAACTTCAAAGGTTAAGAACAAATAATGGAGGTGATATGTGAACAAAATTTTTACAAGTTACTTCACTGCACATGGCATCCAAATGCAACACACTGTTCCATATACACCACAATGAAATGATGTTGCTGAGAGAAAAAATCGCACATTAAAAGAAATGGCTATTTGTTTGATCCAATCTAAGGGATTAAGTCTTAATTATTGGGTGGAAGCCATCAATTGTGCAAATTACATAGTAAATCACACTCCCACAAAGGCTCTAAAAAATATAACATCGGAAGAAGCATGGAATAAAATTAATCCAGATGCAAGCCACTTCTGTGTATTTGGTAGTGTAGCACGAGCTCACATTCTTGATGAGAAAATGAAAGCTTTACAGCCTAAAAGTGAGAAGTGTATTGTTTTTTGGATATTTTGAAGATGTAAAAGGTTACAGACTTATTCAACCTCATTCTAATGAAATTACAAAATTTATTCAACCTCATTCTAATGAAATTATATATATATATATATATATATATATATATATATATATATATAAGAGAGAGAAAGATAGTGATAGTTATTATTTATTTATTTATTATACTTCTATATTTATTTTATTTATTATTATTACTTAGTTTTAGACTTTATGCATATAATATTGTCTTTCCCTTTTGAAATGGTTTGTCCTCAAAGCAAGGGTAAGGAATGATTTTGTTGGTAAACATATTTTTCTCCCAATACACATCTTCCTCTAGAGGATTCTGCCATTTAATGAGGTACTATTTTAACAAAGGACAAAGCACTTGAGATAGTGGAATTAGGGAGAAGAAACTCCACTCTAGAATATTTAAAATAGTACCTTGAACCCTCTAGAGGAAGATCTTGGATATATTATGTGCATGTGATTTAACAAATGATAAATCACTTGAGATAGTGGCATTAGGGAGAAGAAACTTCACTCTAGAACCATTAAAATAGTACCTCGTTAAATGGCAGAACCCTCTAGAGGAAGATTTATATTGGGAGAAAAAAATGTTTGCCAACAAAATCAAAATCGTTCCTTACCCTTGCTTTGAGGACAAAGCATTTCAAAAGGGAAAGACAATATTATATACATAAAGTCTAAAGCTAAGTAATAATAATAAATAAAATAAATATAGAAATATAATAAATAAATAAATAAGAACAATACTTCATCTTTGATATATATATATATATATTCTTCTTGTATAATTGAGTAAAGATCTTGGAATTTTGCGCTTAGATCGTGGCTTTTTACGCTTCAGCAACCAAACACATACATGTAACTAGGAAAGAACAAGATTGTAGGTTATAAGATTTCTAGACCTAGAAAAATTCCAATGACTACAAACAACATACTCTAATCTTCGACTGTCCTTGAGTGTGGGATTCCTAACATCAAACTTTATCTACAAAAACTTTAACGATCACATCTCAATCACCTATGCCTACTCTCTTCGGATCACGTATATTAAACAAAACAAAATAATAGAACAATTTTACAATATTTTAATATAACTCAATATGATAAAAATCTGGAGAATTTTTTTGATCTCTCATAAATATATTATAGAGCTTTTGACCTTATCCTCAATATTGAGAGATATCAAACCTAGTAAGTACCAAACCAAGGGTCAAACTACCTCAATATAGACTCTGTCTTAATAATGCAGAGTTGACACAAAACTCAAGTGCAATACACGAGGTTGCAAGGAGATCCGACCATGTTCCAAATATATTCCAAGGAATTCAACTTCTACTTTCCTAATTTCTATTTTGGAGGGAGACATAACTAACCAATGCTTATAAAATGTTGACACATAATCCTTGGTATTGTGTTTTTTTTTTCCTAGTAATAGGTCGCGGGAAACCCGAACGCACTTCCCCATAATATCTGGATGGTACGTGCAATAAACCGCCAACTCTGATTACGGAGCCTAACCCCAAGAGGATCAAGTGAGTCGAACCCGTGACCTCCCCACTAGAGAGGACCCACGTCTGGCTCATGACCACTTGAGCTAACCCTTGGGGCTAAGTCCTTGGTATTGTGTTACTTGTAACATTAATTGTAAATATGACGAATCGTAGGTGATAGGAAGAATCACCCGTTAGGGAAGACCAATAATAAACTTTTGTATATTTATTGAACTTCAAACTAATGCAATAACATAGGCGTGGAGTTATGAGTTCTACAAATACCTAGCTTGATATTGGTATCAGAGCGATGGTATAACTCCATGATTATCGGCCCTAGACATTTCATTTCCGTAGAAGAAACTTTTCTCAGTGTACCAGTCTACCCCACACTTTGTCTCTTTGGTTATTCCCCGCGGCCTCATTTCTGTTGTCCGACTCTTGGAAACCTTAATTCAAGTAAATGTGGCATCCACCGTTGATCTCACGCTCCTCTCACACTCATGTCTCCCTTCATTGGTCATTCTCACCAAACCCCTAATTCGAAAAGAGAAAAAAACCTAATTTCGTCATGGGTTCGGAATTCGCCCGTCGACTGCCCCTTCTTCACGCGACTGCACCTCGAATGTTCACCCCCATTGCTCATCGATTCTTCCTCATGCGTATGGTTTTAAAAGTATGTATGCCTTCCATGCTCACGCCCATCGTATCCTAGCAAGTATGTACGCTTTCCATCTTCACGCCCTCGTCATCCCTTGTGACTTGAAGGTGATAAAATCGAATTGTCTTTCCTCCCAACGAGTTCAAGGATCGACTTCAAAATGTGAACAATGGAGGTTATGTACAATTTTTGAACCAAACTCACCGGGGGAGCAACTGTTCCACCCCCATCGACTATCCAATAGTCCCCCACCTTGCAAACTGAATATCTCATGCTGGTGAACCTGACACGAATTTCAATTAGTATGCTGGTGAATTCGACATGAATTTCAATTTGCTTGCATTGAGCTCGGGCCTGGGCATATATTTGCCTTGAATTTTAATCAGGAGATTTTGGTTCGTGTCCCACTGGACGTGCCATCGATATCTTGGAGATGTGAAGAGCATCACTCTTGGCTTTAACACCACTCCTTAGTGCACATTCTACACCTTTGACACCGCTCTACTCCATTTCGTAGCATGGGTTTTGGAAGCACTTCATTTGATGGACAACATGGAGGTAGTAAGAGAGGCATAGAAAGAAGAAGAACAAATTCAAAGGTAGGGGGGTAGACATGATCCCCACGAGAGATCTGATCTTCATTGTACCTGATTCGAAAGGAATAGGTCACATGAAGCAATTGACTATAGATTTACGTGGGAGAAGATCAAAGAGAGACATAATCAGAAGGAAGACTGTAACACACCCAACCCCCCTAAGTAACATTTAAAGGCTTGGGTTATTAACATTTCATCTTTCTTCAACTATCTCAATACCTCTCCTCGAGGGCACCATCATTTTTGGCTTGTCAAGAGCTTTCCAACAACTACATTTATGCAAAATTTCGAGTCTGAGATCAGAGGTTATGGCCTCCTATGGTGTCTCGGGCTCACAAGTTCAACATCCAACATAATGTCAACTAGCATCCACGTGGCACTTCGTCACTCGTGCCCTCTAGAGTAGTAACATCGTGGCATCGATGTAGCACCTGCACCAACTTGCCTTTGTGGGGCGTCTATCCCCATGAGCCTATTGCCATCATCAAACTTCACTTCGATGAAGTACCAACTACCCATTCCGACTGCTCTAACGATGAGGAACTTATCAACCCTTTCTAGATCCAACGATCTCCGTGAAATTCATCCTACGGTTATGGGTGAATCGACGATTTTGAATTACCCGCAAATTAACGCTCATCCCTTCCTTTACATTCATTAAATGAATTAGGGGAATCTACAACAATTTGACAGTCAAGATTATGCCTTCATCCTGCGTTGACCAACCGTCCATATTTCCTATCCTTTTCTCCAACATTGGGACTCCTACCCAACACTCTACATGTTTAACTCCTAAACCCCGATGACAATTCATGAGGATCAAGGGTCCAGATCTCGTCGTCACATCTCCAATGAGATCGATGATCTCAACCTATTTCGTCGTTGACACCACTCTATAGATGAATTTTAACTCGCCATCCCCTTCCTTCCTTCCTTCCGATGATGCCTCAGGCATCAACAATCCATAACCATTGGCTCGTGGATATGACGACCACCAATAAAACGAAGGTTCAAAGAACCTCCTAGCCTAATGGGACCCACATTAGTCCCTTCTATCGCACAAATTATAGGTTGGGAAAATCTCGACCCAATCCACAAGATAACGAGAACTATGAGAATACCTACCCACTGTCACCTTAGGTAAGTACTCCCCTCGCTTTAGTGAAGGAGGAATCCTACACAAGGGGGGTATCTTGGGTGATCCTAGGGGGAAATGAGATGGAAAGTGGAGTAATGGAAGATGATGCCCCTATAGGTCAAGCTAAGAAGTGGAATATGGCTTGGAAACAAGTCTTGGTGATGGTCAATGGTTTCCAAATGCTTGAATGCCTATAGAGGAGAATTGTACCTGCTCGAGACAAGAGAAAAACAAGTATACAAGCCCAATATACCAATGGACAAGAAAGTGAAGCTTGTTGTGCTAAATTACAACAACAAACAAATATATATATTATCAAAGAAACCAATTATTTACTGCATAAATAACCATCAAAATTACCAAGAAGTTATTGGACAATGAAGCGCTAAACCAATTGATAACTTTCCAATATTCAAGCACAAACTTTGATGGTAAAAGAGGGCTGCTAGATAGTGTTTTCAAAAATTTATTATAGTACCCTTATGGCTGTAGAAGATATTTATTACATCAACAAGTTTTAACCACCAAAAATCACAAATAAGCCTCCCAAAAGATGCACAATGACTAGTAGATTATTATGATAACTTCTTAGCAATTTTTGACGGTTGAAAATCAAGTTAAAGTAAAAATTGAGAGTGTTTTGTTGCAGCCCCAATGGATGTATCTTTTAGTTGATTATAACCAAGGAAATACTAGGCCAATCAAGATGCTCTAGTGACTTTAGCAAGCTTTAGACACCAAGAAAGGATTCCAACTTGAATGATTCCAATATCTCTCAAAATTATGTGTACCATTGCAAGCAATTTATTTCTCCAATGAAAAATTATATTAGTGCCTTGCCAAAATGGATTATGGAGTCTTCTTGTATTAGTTTAGGTCTACTACTTCTCAAGGGGTGTAAGCCCTTTTAATCCCTTGAGAAAGTAACCCTAACAAGGTAAATTCAGGAGGGTGTAAGCCCCTTTACTCCTCCTAACAAGCTTTGCAATAGTTTTTTCAACAAACAAAAATGATAAAACTTGGTGGAGGGTATACACCCTTATATTCCTCCAAGGATCTAGCCAATAACAACTATGGAACAAGAAAGAAGAACTAACAAATTGCAGATTTTTCTTACCAATTCCAAGAGCATGCAAGACAAAACCCTAGTTACCAAGAACTTTCATCACCATAGCAAGAGAAAAGGTCTCCAAGAGCTAGTGCACCACTTCACTTCACAAGACAATGATAAACCATAGCATAAGAGAGAGAGAGAATGATATTTCCCAAGAGGGGCACAAATTTCAGCCAAGTAGCTCTTCTCCAAGTGAGAGAGTGATGTTCAAATGAAATGAAATTGATCCTTATTTATACAAAACTCCTAAAAAGTGTTTGTCCACATAAAGTTAGGGTAAACCAAAAAATAAGGGGGCCATAGCCCTTTATTTTGCCCCTTTACAAAGTAATTTGATTTTAACCTTTAAAATGAACAAAAGAAACCCTAATTGTGACGTCAACCTTTCTAGGGTGACGTCTTGTTACTTTAGCAAGTTGTTGGGCTTGAGGATGAAATTGTTGGGCCTCCAAAGGCCTTCCCTTCATGCATTGGGGTCTTCTCTCCAAGGTATAAGGGATCTTCCTCATCAAAAGTGCCAAGTGCATGTCAAAATACTTCCACCAGCACATGCCCTATCCCTAAGGCACGACGTCAAGCCCTCCAAGATGACGTTTCAGCCTCCAAAGACAAATTGTTAGGCTTGAAAGGGCTAGGTTAGGTCCTCCAAGGTCTCTTCCTTTGCCTCCAAAGGAAACATTCATCTCCTGCATTGCCCCAAGGTCTAGGCCATGACATCTAATCGGTGGGCTTCCTGCCCCAATCAAGGCCCAAGCTGGTGTTAGAGTTTAAGCTATTATTAGGTTTCTTTTCAATTCACTAGATAACCATAGCATAGATAGGATCACTGTGAAATACACAATCACAAGAGACACATCATTTATCCTAGGAAACCCTCATTGGGGAGAAAACCCAACAAAAACTTCCTTAATATAGATAGCCAATACAATGCCAATAGAATAAACCAAACACTACAGAAAGTCCTCTCCAAGTAATGCATCTCTCTCTCTCTTCCTTCGTCTCCAACTGCAACTCCAAACTTGCGCTTTGATGATCAAGTGAGTGAGTGAACAAATGAGGCTCTAGCCTCCTTTATTTATACAATTTGGCAGAAGCTAAAACGAAGTGTCTTTTCACTGGCAGGGCCAACTTCTCTTTCTAGGTGGTTATAACCACCTTAATTAATTCTGGGGGTCGACTTCTCTTTCTTCTTATTACAATTAGGGTTTGACCAATACACAAAAGGGGATTTGGTCATTTACAATGTTCGACATGATCAATTCACAAAAGGGGATTGATCTAATGAATAATACATCAATAATAAATAGAATACTCTTTGCAGTTACAATATTTCAACACTTCCCCTTAACAAGAAGGGTATTCTACAACAACATCAGGCAAGAGAGAGGGAAACATCATCAACAACATCTTGGAACACTGATTGGCATATCTATAAATCATCAGAAGTTTTTCTCATCATCAATAGCAACAACAACACATCACAAAGGTTGGAGCATCATCAACATCAACACTAGGCTGAGAGTCTTCAACACGAAGCCGAGATCACAACACGAAGCTGGCTACACAATATCATCAACACGAAGTTGGCATCACAGTACGAGACTGACAACACAATATCATCGACACAAAGCTGGTATCACAGTACGAGACTAGCAACGCAATATCATCAACATGAAGCTGGCATCACAATACGAGACTGGAAACATCATCATAGCACGAGGATGGCACACATCATCACATCACAAGGCTGACACATCATCAACACGAGGCTGACATCACAACACTAGGCTGGCACATCATCACAACACGAGGCTGACACATCATCAACACGAGGCTAGCATCACAACACTAGGAGGGCACATCATCACAACAGGAGGCTAGCACATCCTCAACACGAGGCTGACACATCATCAACACGAGGCTGGAATCACAACACTAGGTTGACACATCATTAACACGAGGTTCTTGAGATTCTACTATGTCATGATCTTCTAGAATCTCCTCATCATAGGAAGCTATGACTTCCCTCACTGGTTCTGCAACTCTGGGAGCTACAGGTTCCTCTTCATATACTTCTTCAAGCTGACATCTTCTTGATTTCTTGAGTGTTGCATCTTCATCAAAGGTTACATCCCTGTTGATCTCAATATGATGGTAACCTGGTATATAAACTCTGAAGGCCTTGGAGACCTCACAATATCCATAAAATATTCCCTTCTTTCCTGAAGGGTCCAACTTGGTTCTTTTCTGTTTTGGAATATGTACAAATACTGGGAAGCCAAATATTTTGAGATGGCTTACTTCTAGCTTCTTGCCAGAGAACATCTCTTCTGGGGTCTTGAACCCAAGTTCACTATGGGACAATCTGTTCTGCACATATACTGTTATTTTTGTAGCTTTTGCCCATAAGCACATTGGAAGATCTTGATCATGGATCATGGTCTTCACTGCTTCCATTATAGTTCCGTTCTTTCTTTCCGCTACACCATTTTGTTGAGGATTGTAGAGAGTGGTGAGCTCCCTCTTGATCCCGACATCTTTGCAAAATTTTACAAACTCTTTTGAGGTGTATTCTCCTCCATTATCTAACCTAAGTATCTTGATCTTTCTTTCAGAAATATTCTCTATCAAGGCTATGAATTCCTTGAATTTACTAAACACTTCATCTTTTGATTTCAAAATGTAAACCCAAGTTTTACAAGAATAGTCATCAATAAAAGATACATAGTATACATACCCACTGATGGAGGATGATGGCATTGGGCCACACACATCTGAGTGAATGAGTTCTAAGACTCCTTTTGCTTTACTGTCTCTCTTCGAAAAAGGGTTCTTGATGTTCCTCCCTTGTGAAAATCCATTGCACACACCTTCATGGTCAACCTTGAGCTCTGGTAGACCTGTGACTGCCTTTCTTACATATGGTAATGCCTTGTAGTTGATGTGGGCTAATATTCTATGCCAAAGTTCACATGGATTCTCAATGGAGTGGGTCATGGTTGCTTCTGAGTGACCCTTTAGCTTATACAAGCCACCTTATTCTTTTCCAATAACAATTGCTTCTTCCATGGTTTTTCCTTTGGCCCACATAAGAAATTCTCCATCTATAAAGGCAACTTTGAAGCCTTTCTTTTCTAAAGCTCATATGGAGAGTAAGTTCTTTGTCAAACCTGGTACATAGAGTACATCCTTCATCTTCATTGGAGTTCCCGAATTAAGCTTGTAATTTGATTCTCCTACTCCTTTGATGGGGTATTGATAATCATCTCCAAGTGTAACTTTCTGAGAAAACTTCTTTTCTGAAAGGAAAGAGAGAATGTCTCTTTGACCTGTCATGTGCTTGGAAGCACCACTATCAATGAGCCATGTATCCTCACCAGGTGATACTAATCCTAAGAGGGCCGAGATTAAGACATAGTCTTCAATTCGTTCTTTTATCATTTTTGTGGGTGGCTCTTCATCTTCAACTGCATGGGCATGATACCTCTTGCTTTTCTTCTTGTATTCTTCTCGTCTAGCTGGACAAGTTTCACAATATGTCCCATCTTGTCACAATGGTAACATTGGTAGGATGAGAAATCTTTTCCTTTTCTTTGTCCTTTCTGAAACTTCTGGAATCTCCTTGGTTGAGATTCTTTATGTATGAATTTGTTTTGGGGTTGAGACTCCTTATGAGTTTCTTTCTGCAAGTAAGATTTATTTCTTCCTCCTTTAGTGTGAGTAGCTAGGGCTTGATAGTAAAGCTTCTCGGTTAGCTACCCTTGATTCTTCTTGAATACATTCTTCCCAAAGACTATCAAATTGTAGTTTCTCCTTTCTGGCACAAATATTTTGGATGAATGCATCCCAAGGTCTCATGAGACCATTAAGGGCCGTCATTATGATTTCGTCTTCGTCTATAGTATATTCAATTGCTTCTAGTTGTTCTTTGAATTTTGATATTCTAGAGAAATATTCCTGGATTGATTCTCCTTTATGCATCCTTGTGCTCTTGAGTTGAGTTCTTAGATTCATTTTCCAATTTATGTTCTTTCCTTCATATAATCTAGTTAGGGCATAAAACATTTCTTTTGGAGTCTTCTTTGACGACACTTGAGGAATCAAACGATCTTTGATAGAATCTGCAATGATTCTTTTGGCCCTAATTGTGTCCTTTTGGTGTTTTTCTTTAGCTACAACATCGACGGGTTCTGGTACATCTTCTTTAACGAATATTGCTAGGCCATTCTATTCAAGAATGAGTCCAATCCTATACTTCCAGGCATGAAAGTTTTCCACACCTTTTAGCTTGTCAACAAGCTTAGTGCTTGCAGACATCTTTTACCCGGAGCTAGGAAAATGACCAAAAAATGAAAGTGCTCAAAATTTAATTTTGAACTTACCATGAGGTGCGCTTGGCTAAGGTGAGTAGCCTGGTGTGTTTAGATTTCAAAAAATCCAACTTTTCCCCCTTCAAACTTGACCACCGGATTCCTAGACTAATGCTTCTGGTTTTCTGGTACTTCTGGTACTGTAGAAAACTAGGGTTTCACTTTCCAGGAGATCTAACCATTGAAAAGGTGCATTGAAGGTGCCAAAGAGTTCCTTGGGCTAGGACACACTTTTCTATATGGCTCTTGGGATGAAATTCCTCTTCAATAAAAAGCCCTAATTTTCATGTACGACAAGAATGAGGTTTTTCTTCTTCTTGTGAAAGATGCTCTCTTCATCTTAGCTCTTATACCATCTTAGAGTTTAAGCTATTATTAGGTTTCTTTTCAATTTACTAGATAACCATAGCATAGATAGGATCGTTGAGAAATACACAATCACAAGAGGCACATCATTTATCCTGGGAAACCCTCACAGGGGAGAAAACCCATCAAAAACTTCCTTAATATAGATAGCCAATACAATGCCAGGAGAATAATCCAAACATTGTAGAAAGTCCTCTCCAAGTAATGCGCCTCTCTATCTCTTTCTTCTTCTCCAACTGTAGCTCCAAACTTGCGCTTTGATGATCAAGTGAGTAAGTGAACAAATGAGGCGCTAGCCTCCTTTATTTATACAATCTGGCAGGAGATAAAACAAAGTGTCTTTTCACTGGCAGGGCCGACTTCTCTTTCTGGGTGGTTAGAACCACCTTAATTAATTCTGGGGGCTGACTTCTCTTTCTGCTTATTAGAATTAGGGTTTGACCAATCCGCAAAAGGGGATTTGGTCATTTACAATGTTCGACATGATCAATCCACAAAAGGGGATTGATCTAATGAATAATACATCAATAATAAATAGAATACTCTTTGCAATTACAATATTTCAACAGTTGGGCTTGTTCCTCCAAAACATCCATCAACAAGGTCAAAGAAGTATGCCCTCCAAGGATCTCATGTCAAAGCATCATGGAAATTAAAATCATTTTTAATATAAGAGCCAGCTAAGCTTGTACATAAAAAACCACCTCATAAAATTAAACAAGTTCTCAAAGACCCTATGCAATTCGTCAAGTTTACATATGGGAGGGTTGACAAGGTGACCTATTCGGTGAATCAGTCCTTAATTCAAGGAGTGTTTCCTAGGTGGAAACCTCTCTAAGTTATGTGGAGAAGATGAAGTGGATGGGGTAAGAATTTTGGGCATGGGGTTCATGACATACAAGGGTTCATATTGTCTCATTTATGGGTTCCTTTGTAAAGGGTGTATTACACCTTCATTTTCAATGCATCCCTTTTCCAAGCCCATTTATTTGCCATTAATTAATTAGGGTCCAGAATGAATGGGTACTCCCAATGGGTAACATGAAACTTGGGGGGAAGTACCACAATGTCACTTGAAGGGAGAGGTACACATAGTGCCATAGGGGTAAATAAAATCTTCTAATGCACTTGTGTAGATCCCTCAACAAGTGGGATATTTTTTATATATGTATTTGCTTTTGCAGATCTTTGATTTTTTAGGAGAAATGTTTCATTGTTCTCAAGACCTCTTTGGGAAAGCATTTGGAAGGTTATGTTTTTGGCTTTTATCTTTTCCCAACTACATTCCCTATGGGCCTTCAACCCCTTCTTCCCATGAAATGAGGTACAAACCCTTCTTGGGTCAATACACCCGAAAATCCCAAAAGATAAGGAGAAGAAAAAGGGGTGAAGTGTGAAAAATGGTAAGTATGATCAGGAATGACACAATGAATCATCGAGGATACCTCCCAGTAGCAAACCCATTCCTAAGGGTGACCACTTAATGGGGCACAATGTCAACCACTAAGGTGAAACAATGCAAATATCATAATTTCCAAGCAGACGTTCTATAATCAAAAGAAACTTTGAATGCAAGATACTCAAATGACTCAAATATTAAAGTGACACATACCACAATACCTAACTGGTGGCACATGGATAAAGATCCATTGTCTTCCAGAAGCAAGCTGATGTGGTTGATGGAATTGGCACGAATCCAAGATGTGTGGTGGTGAAGTGGGGTCTCTGTCTGTGCATGTGGATGCTGTCAGTCATCTGTCTCTTGGCACTCCATGTCTACAACCTGAGGGCCTTGAGACATCATCTCCTTAGTTATCCCTAGAAATTGGGGATAACATATGGCTCCTACTCGGGGACATGTACTCATCGTAGAGAGCATGAGAACCTCAACATCTCCTGGTTAGACATGTGCCTACACTAAAACATAAAATTGAGTGGCTCAATCACCCTTTGCTTCTATAATCAAAATCAAAATTTAAAAAATGACAACTAATTTAGAAAATATTTTTTTGTAATTTTCACATAATATGATGAAAATGAAACATGTAAATCAATAATGCAAGTAGGGAAAAATGAGAATCAAAGATGAAATGCACCTAAACTACCATGAGAAATCAAGATGAAAATGTAAGAAATCAAGATGACCTACCTACTTACCTGGGCCCTAGGCCTTGAAGAAGTCACGTACCTTGAATGTAGGGCTAGAGAAGAGACCCATCCAATGGTAATGTAATCTTTCTCCTATCCAAAGCTGACAAGTAGTACTTTTCTTTCTCGGACTTCTTTTTGATGATGTAATGACCAAGCCAAGAGTTGTTATTCTTCTGATCATATTTGGGCTTGCCTTTCCTCTTATCCCACATGAATGCAAGACTTCCTTCACTATAGTTTATGTAAGGTATATTCTCAATGTAGGGGTACGAAGGCAACTCTGTGTTGACTGCATATTTAATAGCCTTCTCACGTCCCTTGTCCCCTTTATCTGCCTCTTTCTTCAATATTTTTATGGATCCTGGTTCCTTCCCTTGAAATTTGGCTAACTTTTCCTTATATTCATGGGTTCTTGGAAGCAGTGTATCTATATAATCTTCCTGCATGAAAGGTAGATCGTGAGGATCATATTCAATGGGCAGTGGACCTTCATCAAATTCATTCTCGTTGATACGGTTAGGATGGTCCCACTCTATCACATGTTCCTTGGCCGCTCATTGGTTGTAAAGAACTTCAAAAGTACCATCCTCCATGGGGATATAAGCATGAGTGAGGTCCATACTAAGGAATCCTCCAAGAGTGGCAACCCAACTCCTCGATAATAGCATGCCCCAAACATCTGGAACATCAATCACCACTGTCTTCATGAGGATGCTAACGTGAGAAAAATACACTAGATAGAACTTCGCATCTTCTATGAGACCATAAAACTTGACCTTCTTGGAATCAATGGCATAGAAATTTTCACAGGGTATGGTTTTCTTGAGACCAAGCTACTTCATAACCTTTAAGGACATCACATTTGCTGAGGCCACATAATCTAGCATTCGGTTTTGCAAGACAATATTATCCATTCCCAAAGAAAGGTAGAAGGGAGGGTTGGGATTGTTTTTCCATCCAAGGCACATGGTGTTCAAGATTATCGTAGGATCTTCTACCTTGGCTGGCACTTTCAACAACTTCAACACTTCTCTTCTAACATAAGGGATTTTTCACATTAAATCACTGGGACCGTCGTATTCATTTTCCCAATCATGGCTGGGACATCTATATTCAACTGAATTTCTTCTGCCCGCATTGGTTTTGGAAGCAATTTTTGAACTAGAGGTGGGGGCGGTGGGACCACCTTCTTTGTCGGCTGGGGAGTGGTTTTCTTTGACTGAATTAAATTTGGTTTGGTTGGTTGAGATGAGTCTTCCTTCTATGAAGTCTATGGAGGTAAGATATGAATTTTATTCCTTCTTTCATAAGTCAAGATCTCACTCTTTTTTAACTCTTTCCTATGATCTTCAGTCAACTGATTAATCACTCTGAGTCGACATCTTCTAGCTCCCTTTATTCGGGCTTCGTCAATCTGTTCCTGTGTAATACTTGCGGTTCTATCATCATCCTCATCGTGAAAGGAAAATATTGTATCCATGAAGGGGACACTATCATGAGATTCTTCTTCTCGTTTTAAACATTCTTCCTTCAGATGAAGTTCTTGGAAAGGAGAGAACCATGGTAATTCCTCTAAGTTCACCATCCCAACAGGGTTTATTGTGTCAGGAGTTTTTTCCTCTTGTTGAGGATTTTCCTTCCAACCCCTGGGTTCTTTCCTGATGAATGGATGCCTCATAGCAGACTGATTTCTTTCCAAAGTTGTCAACCGACTCATAACTTGATTTTGAGTCTGGACAAATTGAGTATTCATTTGATCAAGCTTCTGATCTATGAGAGCAATTGGATCTGGTGCACTGTTTGTAGTTGTTTTTTCTTTTGGTTCTGTTTTGGCACGAGGATACTAAAAATGATCGAATTTGGATCACAAAATATCCTCCTCAATGTCTATACTATAATATTTGGCTTCTGCCAAAGTGTAGGGTTTCTTGTCCCTTAGGATGAAACCAAATTTCCCTTCAAAGGCATTGACATAAAGAAGATGGACAATTGCTGCAGTAGGGCACATATCCTGGGGGATTTGGTTGTGTAGTTTATCAAATCTGGTATCAAACTCACTAACTGTCTCATTCTCCTTTTTCTTTATCTAGTTGAACTGATTCATTAGCATTCCACTATGTTTCTTCAATGACCTCCTTCTTTTGAATAACTTAGAGAAATATTCATTTGTGATGAGGTGATTATCTGGCAAGCCATCAAACCAGCTTTGGTCATCTTTAGTGAGAGATGTTTCTAGCAACTTCATTGCAACATCTTCATGTTCCATTCCTTCATGCTACATGTCTCGACCGATGGAATGTATATTCTATTCTATGGTGATTACATTGTTCCTAGAAAACTTTGTCAACCATTTGTTGATTTCTTTAGGCATGGTATTGGTAAATCCAACGATGGATACCATGTTCAAGGGCTTATAGAGTTCCTTTTCCCAAGGCTGATCCATTGGTGCAAGCAGGAGATTATCGTGTAAAATATTTTTGAAAATGGAGGAGTGGAGAGGAGGCCTTCTTTGGTACATTTTGGAAGGTTTGAATCTTCCAAGGGGAAGGGTTTTTCAGGAAGAAGGATTTTGGGATGGTGGAGTCTCCAGATGAGCCTTAACTTATCAAGGAAGGAAAAGTAAAGGGATCTTCCCTCAAGTGGAGTTTCCAGGAAATCTAGGGGGTGAAGGATTTGGGATCAAATCTTGCCAAGATGTCGTTAGGGCATGAAAGAGTATTCAAAATCCTCCCCAACAACAATGCCAAAAATGTTATCGCACAAATTGTAGGTTAGAAAAATATGACCCAATCCACAAGATTGAGAGAACTATGAGAATACCTACCCACTGTCACCTTATGTAAGTACTCCCTTCGCTTTAGTGAAGGAGAATTCCTACACAAGGGGGTTATCCCAGGTGACCCTAGGGGGAAATGAGATGGAAAGTGGAGTAATGGAAGATGATTCAGCTATAGGTCAATCTAAGAAGTGGAATATGGCTTGGAAACAAGTCTTGGTGATGGAAATGGTTTCCAAATGCTTGAGTGCCTGTAGAAGAGAATTGTACCTTCCCGAGACAAAAGAAAAACGAGTATACAAGCCCAATATTCCAATGGAAAAGCAAGAAAATCTTGTTGTCCTAAATTACAATTGAAAACACACACACACACACACACACACACACACACACACACACACACATATATATATATATATATATCAACGATGAAACCAATTATTTACTGCATAAATAACCATCAAAATTACCAAGTAGTTATTGGACAATAAAGCACTAAACCAATTGATAACTTTCCAATATTCAAGCAAAAAATTTGATGGTAAAAGAGGGATGCTAGATAGTGTTTTCAGAAATTTATTATAGCAGCCTTACGGCTATAGAAAATATTTTCTACAGAAACAAGTTCAACCACCAAAAATCACAAGTAAACCGCCCAAAAGATGGAAAATGACTAGTAGATTATTATGGCAACTTCTTAGCAATTTATGACAGTTGAAAATCAAGTTAAAGTAAAAATTGAGAGTGTTTTGCTACATCCCTAATGGCTGTAGATTTTAGTTGTTTATAACCAAGGAACTACTAGGCCAATCAAGATGCCCTAGTGGATTTAGCAAGCTTAAGACACAAAGAAAGGATTCCAACTTGAACAATTCCAATATTTATGAAAATCATGTGTACCAATGCAAGTAATTTATTTCTCCAATGAAAAATTATATTAGTGCCTTGCCAAAATGGGTTATGGAGTCTTTTTGTATTAGGTTAGGTCTACTACTTCTCAAGGAGTGTAATCCCTTTTATTCCCTTGAGCAAGTAACCCTAACAAGGTAAATCTAGGAGGGTGTAATTCCTTTTACTTATCCTAGCAACCTTTGCAATAGCTTTTTCAACAAACAACAATGATAAAACTTGGTGGAGGGTATATGCTCGTGTATTCTTCCAAGGATCTAGCCAATAAAAACCATGGAACAAGAAAGAAGAACTAACAAATTGCATATTTTTCTTACCAATTCTAAGAACATGCAAGCCACAACCCTAGTTACTAAGAATTTTCATCACCATAGCAAGAGAAAATGCCTCCAACAACTAGCGCACCACTTCACTCCACAAGACAATGATAAACCATATCATAAGAGAGAGAGACAATGATATTTCCCAATAGGGGCACAAATTTCAGCCAAGTAGCTCTTCTCCAAGTGAGAAAGTTATGTTCAAATGAAATGAAATTGATCCTTATTTATACAAAAATCCTAAAAAGTGTTTGTCCACATAAAGTTAGGGTAAACAAAAAAATAAGGGGTCCATCCCCCTTGATTTTCCCCTTTACAAAGTGATTTGATTTTAACTTTAAAAAATGCACAAAAGAAACCCTAATTGTGATGTCAACCCCTTCTAGGGTGATGTCTTTGCACTTTAACAATTCGTTGGGCTTGAGGATGAAATCATTGGGCCTCTAAAGGCCTTCACTTCATGCATTGGGGTATTCTCTCTAAGGTATAAGGGATCTTCCTCATCAAAGGTTCCAAGTGTCTGTCAAAACACCTCCGCCACCACATACCCTAGCCCTAAGGCATGACGTCAAGCCCTCCAAGATGTCATTTTATCCTCCAAAGGAAAACAATCAGGATTGAAAGGGCTAGGTGAGGTCCTCTAAGGTCTTTTCCTCTTCCTCCAAAGGCAACATTCATCTCTTTTATTTCCCCAAGGTTTGGGCCATGTCATCCAATCGGTGGGCTTCCTTTCCCAATGAATGTCCAAGCCGGGCTTGTTCCTCCAAAACATCCATCAACATGGTCCTACAAAGAAAGACAAGTACGCCCTCCAAGGATCTCAAGTCAAAGCATCATGGAAAGTAATTTTTTTTTTAATATAAGAGCCACCTAAGCATGTATATCAAAAAATACCTCATCAAATTAAACATGTGCTCAAAGACCCTATGCAATTTTCCAAGTTTAGGTATGTGAGGGTTGACAAGGTGACCTATTGGGTGAATCAATCCTTAATTCAAGGAGTGTTTCCTAGGTGAAAACCTATGTAAGTTATGTGGAGAAGATGAAGTGGATGGGGTAACACTTTTGGGCATGGGGTTCATGACATACACAGGTTTGTATTGTCTCATTTATGGGTGCCTTTGGAGAGGGTGTGTTGCACCTTTGTTGTCAATGCATCCTTTTTCCAAGCCCATTTATTTTCCATTAATTAATTAGGTTCTAGAATGACTGGGTACTCCCAATGGGTAACATGAAACTTGGGGGGAAGTACCACAATGTCACCTGAAGGGAGAGGCACACAGAGTGCCATAGGGGTAAATAAAATCTTGTAACGCACTTGTGTAGATCCCTCAACAAGTGGGGCATTTTTTATATATGTATTTGTTTTTGGAAGTCTTTGATTTTTTAGGAGAACCGTTTCATTGTTCTCAAGACCTCTTTGGGAGAGCATTTAGAAGGTTATGTTTTTTTTTTATATCTTTTTCCAGCTACATTCCCTTTGGGCCTTCAACCTCTTTTTCCCATGAAATGAGGTACAAACACTTATTGGGTAAATACACTCGAAAATACCAAAAGATAAGGAGACAAAAAAGGGATGAAGTGTGAAAAATGGTAAGTATGATCAGGGATGGCATGATGACTCATCAAGGAGACCTCCCAGTAGAAAATCCATCCCTAAGGGTGACCACTTACTAGGGCACAATGTCAACCACCAAGGTGAAACATGGCAAAGAGCATAATTTCCAAACAAACGTTCTATAATCAAAATCATCTTTGAATGCAACATACTTAAATGGATCAAATATTAAAGTGACACTTACCACAATACCTAACTTGTTCCTCATGGAGCAAGATCCATTGTCTTTTGGAAGAAAGCTGATGTGGTTGATATTTTCGTCATGAATCCAAGATTTGTGGTGGTGAAGTGGGCTCTCTTTCTGTGCATGTGGACATTGTCAGTCATCTGTCTCTCGGTACTCCATGTTTGCAATGTGAGGGCCTCGAGACATCATCTCCTCATTTATCCCTAGAAATTTGGGATACCAGTCCCATTGAATAATATTCTAGAAACACTTGTTACCACTTTTACACATGGACTGCTGAGTAGGAAGACCACATCATCATGATATCCTCATCCTCTTTCATAACCTGAGTGTGATCTTCCAGAGATCGACGGTGGAGGATATTCTTATTTTAAGAACATATCGATGGTTCTTGTTAATCCTTATGCTGCTACATCGTCGACACTTCCTTGACGAAACTTTCCCTTCCCACTTTAGATCGTCGACGATGATACACGTAGCATTGAATACATATATCTCTTCGTTCCAACTTGACCAGATCGATGAGTGTCGTTCTACCTCTGAGCTTCATCGTCATTGCCAAAATTTTACAAGTTCCGACTCTCGGTCATTCTCGATGATAGAACTTTGTTGATGAAGGGATGAGATTCACTCATCTCACCCCATCGACGATCATAATTTCTTTCAAATCATCTCACTGCTTCTCGACTAGTTAGCCCATGGTTGGGACTTAGTCATTTTTCTGGGTCCTGTCGGGCTCCATCTAGGAATTCTAATGTCTTCTCATATTCTCTGTCCATAGCTGGTCTCTCAGCCTAATGAACACGTAAGGAATTATAGATCTTATAAGATCTCTTCAATGGATTGGAACTTTTTTGAAGGTTCAGGGTCCTCCCTTCCTCACAAAGAATTTCCCGGGTTACAGGTCATCCCATTATTGGCTAAGTGATGTTTTTGTCCATGTCCTGTAAAATTTCCTCTAACAACTCAAGGTCTTCGGGGATACAACGATCTACACTCATTCAATTTCACAATTTGACACATAATTTAAATTCCATAGTAACATAATTAACTTCTCAGATATTATGCAAAATCATTATAAGCATTTTCATTTCCCATAGTATTGAACATTCACATTCACATATCATTCATATTCAATTTTTTGACAAGCTAAGTTAAACACTTATTTGATAAAGAAATTTTCCAACTCCAACTGTCTGAGAGAGGACACCTTTCCTCCCAACCTTAAGCCTTACTGTAGAGTTCCCTCCTATAGTGTGCCACCCCCGTGCCAAGCCATGATACCACCAGAGAAAATTGACTCAACGACGTTCCAATCTTGTGATGATCCAAGAAGTTTACTCTCCTTCCCCTTTGACACAACAAAAGTTTCCCACCTCTCACAGAGCTCAGGGTCTCTACAAGTTTATTAGGTGGTTTATCAACTGGATTTACTCTGCACAAGGGAGTCCCTTCGTTGCTAAACATTCCCTCAATGACCTCCCCTTACCAGTGTTAATTTATGTCTAGTAAGCACCAAGTTGTAGCCCACTATTGCTCCAGTTCAGGATCCAGGTCTCTTCTATTCAGGGTGATCATCAATAGTTTAGGAAAGCTTCCTAATTTCTTCAAAGAAAGCTCTTCTTCTCCCTTTTCTCTTCAATCAATGTTTCTGAACATCTTCATGCACTATGTTTCTCAACCCACTTGTTCTTTGTGCCCACAAGATCTACTTGTTCTCTCTAGATCGTTCTACAGTTTCTGTTTTTGTGTCTCTTGTGTGTTGTGTGCACACCCTTGCATGCATTCTCTTCTTATTTCCCATCCCCTTAGGAATATCATGGCTTCCTGCAGACACCACTTGCAATCCGTGGTTCTCATCCTGAAGAGGCAGATCCGCAGGGTCCTATTGTTAGGTCATTTAATTGACCCTTTCCTTCTTCAAGGGTCAACTGCCAACATTCACTAACTGTTCCAACCACCCTTGTGACTCATTTTATTGGTCACATGACTTTTCACATGTCTATTACGCTGAAGGTGTGAGGTTATGCTTAACAAGCATAAGTAAGCTTGTTAGACAAGCTTCCTATCTTCTTCACAAATGCACTTTAGCTTCCTTTTCACTCGACCATTCAATCAACCCATTCTTTGTCAACTTCCTTTGGTGTTTCATGGTCAGTACTCTCAAGGATTTTCCTCCTCAATCAATTGTTCAATGTTTTTATTAAATTAGACATAGTCATATGTTTCCTAACATAAATCATGTAACCTCAACATAATTATAGTCTTGGGGAAAATAGGGTGTTACAAAGACAGAGGTAAAACTTCAGAACCAATGAAAGGTAAAGCACTTTCTCATTATGTTGTTGCCCATTGAAATATAGGAGTAACTAAAGATTTATTTAACAATTCACTTGCTTCTTAACACATGTGAAACCTCCCACATGATATTCCAAAGAGACTTCTTCAAATACTTCAATGACAATGTAGATGGCGTAGTGTATTTTGCAGATAAATTGAGTCTCAAACCTTCAGGAATGGGCACCATCAGGCTCAAAATTCCTGGACTCCCTGATTTTTTTTTTTTGTGTGATGTGCTCTATCTTTTTGATCTATGAAGAAACTTGTTGTCCCTTGTGCACATGCAACGACAAGGCCACTCTATTCATATGTTCGGTGGCAAAGTTGAAATAAGGAAAGATTCTGACAACATGGTCGTCATGACCGGTATGGAATATGGAAGAGTGTTGAAGCTGAAAGGGACATATGCTCATACACATAATTTTACATACCTCTCTCATCACTGTGAAGGTATAATTCCATCTAGTCTTTTGTGGCATGTTATATTTGGCCATATTAATTATGATAATCTTCGTTTGTTGATAAAGAATGGTGTTTCTGGTTTCC
Source organism: Picea sitchensis (assembly GCA_010110895.2). Classification (NCBI taxonomy): domain Eukaryota; kingdom Viridiplantae; phylum Streptophyta; class Pinopsida; order Pinales; family Pinaceae; genus Picea; species Picea sitchensis. Next base: position 738,383 of record SNQJ01S0000415.1, read on the forward strand.
CTACTATTCCTAGGAAATTAAAGCAATGTGATTCTTGTATCCTTGGACAACATAGAAAACAACCATTTCACGATTCTACTTCCATAGCAAGTAGAAAAATTGAACTGATTCATTCTGATTTGTGTGGCCCTGTTATCCCCTATCCTAGGGATAACTAAGGATATTGTGTCTCGAGGCCCACATGTCCTAGACATGGAGTACCGAGAGCCATATTGACTTGAGCTTGGCCTTGGAGGGCCCATATTTTCTTCTTCAGTGCCTCCATTCTGTCAGCAACAACAACATCCATCCCATCGACCTAGTTCTGAAGTGGCAGTGGGTCGTTCTCCATGAGGTAATGAGTCTGGGTATCATGTTATGTGTCACTCTGATTCTCAAAACATTTGAACATGTGCATTTAAGTCTCTTTTGCTTCATGACATTTGCTTGGACATTATGCCTTTTTAGTTGTCCATACTTGGGGGGATGACAGAATGCCCTAGCAAGTTGGTTCCCTTAGGAGTGATTTGCCACTGGGTGGGTTTATGAAAGGTCATCGTCCATTCCTTCCATACTTATCACTTTTCATCATCCTCCCTCTCAACTATCCGCTACATTGGTTCATGCATTGGGTTTGCCAAGCTAGTAAGGGTTGTACCTTACCTTATGGGAAGAAGGGGCTAAAGGCCCAGAGGGTAAAAGTAGCTGGAAAAAGTCAAAATCCAAAGCTCAAACCTTGAGATGCTTCGCCAAGGGATCCCCGAGAATCAATAAAAGGCTTCTCAACAAGAAAAGAGGGGACCCATAAAAAAGATAAAAATCAAGACCTAGTTGGTGGATAGGGGGTCTCATCACAAGCCAACCTATTAGGTCCATGGACATGTAGCAGTGTGACACTACTATTCATCTGGTCACCTAAACAGGGTAGTGATTCTTGGTGGCATAGCCAAGAGAAAGGGGGTCTCATCACGAGCCAACCTTCTCATCTCTGTGAAATGCTTGTGGGTAATGCTATCACCATTCGTCACCATGTCAGGGTAGTGCCCCCCAACTATTCTCTTGAAAGAAAAAAGAAATATGATAAAGAGAAAAAAGGCATTGAAGGTTGGGAAACAATTGTATCCATGATAGGTGCAACTCACCCTCTTCAGAGGCACCCACAGGTAAGACCTACATTTTCCTGTCATCATTTCACCACTTTCCGAAACATCCCCCACACCATCTCATCCACTTACATGACCTATATTGGTCCTCACCTGGAAACACCCCACACGTAAGGAAAATTAGCCCAATAGGACATCCTAGAACCCTCTCCAAACCTAGCTTGCATAATAGCATAACGTCTTTGAGCACTTGTCTGGGAAAAGGGGGGTTTTATGCAGATGTTTGGGTAACTTGATTATTAGATGTGATTGACATTGCTATGATCCATCTGTGTTGGGACAAGGGTAGACCCAGGGTTCAACTCCAAGAACGCACCAATAAGCCCTAACTATTGACCCTTTCGGAAACACGTGCGAGGTAGATGCAGTCTCACCCGAAGTAGCTATGGGGGGTTGCAGGACACCGATGTCTACAACCAAAGGGAATACCAAGTGAATCCAATACAAGAAAAACACAACATCTAGATGTTAGTTATCAACTTAGTCCTACCTCACACATTTATCTGTCAGATCTAACACAGTGATGGAATGACAGTATATCAAGAACAAGAGAACACAACATCAATCACACACATCAACAAGATATACGTGGTTCACCCACTCCCTAGGGCTACATCACAGAACTGTGCTTTATAATATATTAAGATGAAATCATACAGTTCTTATCCGCTCTCTTAGCTAGCAAATCTTTCTCTCTTTCTCTCTGTCTTCCCTCCCTTCCCACCCAACTGCAGGGTTGATCTTCACACCCAGCTAAAGATCTTACAACACAGACTTCCCTCACTGCTCAATGCTTCTCTCTCTCACTACAATAATCACTCATAACAATAAAAAACTTGGGACTCTTCACCGAACCTACTTCCCTCATCTAGGTTCTTATTTATACATTACAATGACTCACCGACAGCCTTAGGCCGAAACGTAAGTGTCAAAACCCTAGATACAAAAACCCTAGGTGTCTAAAACCCTATGTCAGCTTGACTTGCTTTTTCAGGGCTTCGCCAGCCTGTCTTTCCTTCCTTCTCGCGCGGTGCTCCAAAGCATCCAACGGTGGATTTTTCTGCTTGCTGAGTTGTCCACGATCAATATTCCTTGCTGATATGTCATCCTCAATCTCCTCGTCCAATGACTTGCTTTCTCTTACTTCGCTCCGTCTTTTTTGCTCTTCTGCTCACTTCGACCCAATATCAGTCACTGTGTCTTCCACGCAGTTCACATTCCATATTTTCTGCCTTAATATTCTCTTACTTCCATACCCAAGGGCCAACAGGCCCCCAACACTCACATCTGACTTGTCCCGAGGCACTTCATACCTGTACCTTCTGTTTTGCTTCGACTCCAGGCTGCGCGAAGCAGTCTGTCCTCTCTGCTCTCTCCTCCCCCACAATGTGCAAACTGTCTTTTTTGTGCCTGGTACTCAGTTTCAACTGCACCTGGTACCTGGACCCTTCTTCTGTTGCTCTTACTGATGGATGCGAGGTAGCTAGTTGTCATAGTACAGTTTCAACCAGCTCTCATTCACCAAACCTGCCTTCCATTCTCCATTCAAGGTCTTTAACTGTGCAACTCCTCATTCTGTGACATAGACAACCTCATATGGCCCTTGCCAATGTGTTCCGAACTTCCCTAGATGCTTCATGAATTTGTTTTCGTATATCACTACCAAATCACCTTTCTTAAATGACTTCTTCTTGATGTGTCTGTCATGGTAGGCCTTTTCTCTTTCCTTCTGTACCTGCTGATGGAATCCTGCAATAAATCTGTCTTCTTCTAGTTCGACCAACTGTGTGAGCCTCTCTTGAACAACGCTAGTGTCATCCATATTTGTAAAGGCTGTGATTCTTAAGCTTGGGACCAAATATTCCATCGGGACAACTGCTTCAAGACCATAAACCAACTTAAAGGGGGTCTGCAATGTTAGCTTCTTGCAAGTGGTTCTATAGGCCCATAGTACTGCTGGTACTCTTAAATCCTAGTCATCCCTGTTCACACTGCAGATCTTTTTCAGCGTTGTCTCCAAGATCTTATTGAATGCTTCAACTGTCCCATTCACTTGTGGATGGTAGGGTGTGCTCTTTTGATGATGGAATGCAAATTCCTAAGTCAAGGCTTCACCGATATTATTGATGAAATGTGTGCCTTGATTGCTCATAAGGATCCTCGGGCATATAAACCTGGTTATGATGTCATCAGATATGAATTGCACAACTGTAGTTGCACTATAGTCCTTAACATCTCTTTCTTCGACCCATCTGGTCAAGTACTCTCTCGTAGTGATTATGTACCTTCCTCTTGTGTGATTTCCTGGTGGGTTTATAGGTCCCACGAAATCAATGGCCCATTTCTCAAATGCTTGTAGGGTCAGCTGCGGTTCTAAAGGAATTTCATCTCTTCTAGATGGTTTCCCAACTCTTTGGCATACATTGCAGGCTCTGAAGTAGTGCTTAGCATCTCTGTGTAAAGTAGGCCACCAGGGGCCAGCTCTAAGAACCTTATGCATTGTTTCTTTTCCTGTGTAGTGTCCTCCTGTGATGCCTTCATGAGCTTCTACTAAAATCAACACATCTCCTTAGGATATCATCAGGTCCCATTTTATATAGATGTCCGACTATAAGTTAAAGTCTGCAACGCACACTACCAGTTGTTTCTTATGGGTGATTGTATATTCGCTAGGTGCCATTCCTGTTGAAAAGAACTGGACTATCTCGGCGAAGTGGTCATCAATATTTCTAATGCCTAGAAACTGTGCATCCAACAATGTATCCTCTAGACTAGTAGGTTCCTCTCCATGTTCCAACCTTGAAAAGTGGTCAGGTCCTTTGTTCATTCTCCCTGGTTTAACCACGATCTCGAAATCATATTCCTGAAATAGCAGATTCTCCCCCCCAACACTGGCTTGTTGACTAGGTATTTCAACGCAGAGTGATCCGTAAAATTTTTAAAGTGTCCTCCCAACAAGTAGTGGCGAAACTTCTGCAGTGCATACACCATGGCTAACCCTTCTCTCTCAGTGGTGGTGTAATTAATCTTCGTTGTTGATAGCTTCCTTCTAGCAAAGACTAATGGGTGGTCAATGTCTCCAGCTCCTGGTTTTGCTAACACAACTCCTAATGCAATAGAAGATGCATCGACATGCACAAGAAATTCCTTGCTCCAATCTGGGAAAACCAGGATAGGCGCAGTAACCATTTTCTATTTCAGTGTGTCGAAGCTTTGTTGGAATTCTTTTGTCCAATGAAACTGACCGTCTTTCTACAAAATCTTCTCCATGGGTGTTGTGATCTTTGCATAGCCTTTAATGAACTTCATGTAGTATCCAATATGTCCCAGTGTAGTGCACAACTGTTTGACTGAAGTAGGAGGGGGCATATCAACTATAATGGCAATATTAATGGGTCTACCAATAGTCCCTTCTTACACACAATATGACCTAACAACACTCCAAAGGGTGAAAATAAGTTGCACTTCTTCAGGTTCAAGGCAATTTGACACTACCTGCACTTATCACACATTAGTCTTAAACATTCAATATGATTTTGTTGTTAATGTTTATGCCATTATTATAGTTCTTTGCATTTCATTAGATAAGAGCATAATAAGAACAAGATCACTGAGAAATACACATTCACAAGAGACACAACATTTGTCCTGGGAAACCCTCTAGGGGAAGAAAACCCAACAAAAACTTCCTTATCATAAATGGCTTATACAATGTTCAAGAGATA
>SNQJ01S0000415.1:748901-759779 GCA_010110895.2 Picea sitchensis
AGGGGATTTGGTCCTTATTCAATTACCGACATGATTAATCCTCAATGGGGATTAATCCAATAACAATAATAATAATAATGACAAGATTAATCCACAATGGGGATTTAATCCAATAATAATAATGACATGATTAATCCACAATGGGGATTTAATCCAATAACAAAAGAATGCTCTTCACAGTTACATTATTTCAACAGTTTCCAACCAAGTTCACTGACCTGAAGGGCATTAAAGGGCCCATGGGAGAGATGAAGATCCTATTGAAACCAGATGCAAGGCCAATCAAGCAGAGACCTTATAGACTGAATCCCAAATATAAGCAAAAAGTCAAGATTGAATTATACAGAATGTTGGAGGCAGGAATCATAGAACCTATTGAAGAGTCAATACGGATTAGCCCTGTGGTGGTCCAAGATAAGAAGACATGGGAGATCAAAATATGTGTAGACTTGAGGAAACTGAATGATGCATGTTTACATGATCCATTCCCTATGCCATTTACTGATGAAGTGTTGGATAATGTGGGAGGACAAGAATTTTATTCCTTCACAGATGGATTTTCAGGTTATCACCAGATCAAGATTGCTAAGGAATATTTCCATAAGACCACATTTGCAATAGAATGGGGATCCTACCAGTACATAGTGATTCCTTTTGGATTGAAGAATGAACCAGCCATATTTTCTGGGGTGGTGGTTGAAGCATTCAAGGAATTTTTACATAAATGTCTGGAAGCATATTTTGATGATTGGACTATTTTTGGCTTATTGCAGAATCATATTGAATGTTTAAGACTAATGTTGGATAAGTGCAGGCAATGTCATATTTCCTTAAACCTGAAGAACTGCATCTTCTTTTCACCCTTTGGAGTGTTTCTAGGCCATATTGTGTGTAAGAAGGGGTTGCTGGTAGATCCCTCCAAGATTTCCATCATCATTGATCTACCCCCTCCTACTTCGATTAGACAGTTGCGCACTGCACTGGGATGCATGGGATATGACATAAAGTTCATCAAGGGATATGCATAGATAAACGCACCTATGGAGAAGTTATTAAAGAAATATTGTTAGTTTCAATGGTCAGAGGAATGTCAGTAGAGCTTTGACACACTGAAACATAAAATGGTCACTGTACCCATTCTGGTTTTCCTAGACTGGAGCAAGGAATTCCATGTGCACGTCGATGCATCATCTATTGCATTAGGAGAAGTGTTAGCACAACCAGGAGTAGGATATATTGACCATCAATTAGCCTCTACTAGAAGGAAGCTCTCTATAGCTGAGATAAATTACACTACCACGGAAAGAGAAGGTTTAGCCATGGTGTATGGAATGCACAAGTTTCGTCACTACTTGTTGGGAGAACACTTTAAGATGTTCACTGATCAATCTGCATTGAAATACTTAGTCAACAAACCAGTGTTGGGAGGATGAATATGCAAATGGTTGTTGTTATTCCAGGAATATGATTTTGAAATTGTGGTCAAGCTAGGGAGAATGAACAAGGGACCTGATCACTTGTCTAGGTTAGAGCATGGAGAGGAACCTACTAGTATGGAGGATACACTGATAGATGCAAAGTTTTTGGCCATCAGAAAGGTTGATGATCACTTCAATGAGATAGTCTAGTTCTTATCAATAGGAATGGCACCTCGCGAATATACAGTCTTTCAGAAGAAACAACTGGTAGTTTGCGCTGCATATTTTTCACTTATAGCTAGGCAACTATACAAGATGGGACTTGATGATATTTTAAGGAGATGTGTTATGGAGGCAAAGAGACCAATGATTCTGGCAGAGAAGCATGAGGGCATCACAGGAGGACACTATGCAAGAAAAGAAACAATGCAGAAGGTTCTTAGAGATGGCCTCTCGTGGCCCACTTTACACAAGGATGCTAAGGAATACTATAAAGCATGCGATGTATGCCAAAGGGTTGGGAAACCTTCTAGAAGAGATTATATGCCTGTACAACCTCAACTAACTTTACAAGCCTTTGAGAAATGGGCAATTTATTTCATGGGACCTATCAACTCACTAGGGAAGCGCACAGGAGTGAGATACATCATCATTGCGATAGAGTATTTGACCAGATGAGCAGAAGTAAGAGAAATTAAGGACTGTAGTGCAACTACAGGTGCGTGATTCATATTTGATGATATCATAACTAGGTTTGGATGCCTGAAGACCCTGATGAGAAATCAAGGTACACACTTTATTAATAAGACTATTGAAGCCCTGACTCAAGAATTTGAAGTTCACCATCAGAAGAGCAATCCATACCACCCACAGGCGAATGGGATGGTCAAAGATTTCAATAAGATCTTGGAGATAGTGCTGATGAATATTTTCAGTGTGAACAAAGATGATTGGGATTTGAGAGTACCAACAATATTATGGGAATATAGAACCACTTGCAAGAATTTGACAATGCAGAATCCCTTTAAGTTGGTTTATGGTTTCGAAGGAGTCGTACCTATGGAATATTTAGTTCCTAGCTTAAGAATTGCAACATTTACAGATATGCATGACACAGGTGTTGTGAAAGATAGACTTGCACAGTTGGTAGAACTGGAAGAAGACAGATTCATTGGAATATTTCATCGTCAGGTACAAAAGGAACGAGAGAAGGCCTACCATGACAGACATATCAAGAAGAAATCCTTTAAGCAAGGAGATCTGGTATTGGTATACGACAACAAGTTCATGAAGCATCAAGGGGAGTTTAGGACACATTGGCTTAGGCCATATGAGGTTGCCTATGTTACATAGGGAGGAGTTGTGCAGTTGAAGACTTTGAAGGGAGAATGGGAGGAAGGTTTGGTAAATGGGAGTCGGTTGAAATTGTACTAAGACAACTAGCTACCTCCCAGCTCTTAGTAAAAGAATAAGAAGAAGGGTCTAGGTACTAGGTGCAGTTGAAACTGGGTACCAGACACATAAAAGACAATCTTCACAAGGAAGGGAGGAACAAAACAGAGAGCATAGGATGCTCCACATAGCCTGAAGATGAAGAGAAATAGAAGGTTCATACCTCCAGTGCCTCAAGACGAGTCACATGTGAGTGTTGGGGGCCTATTAGCCCTTGGTTATGGATTAAGGAAGAAAGCGAAGAAAAAGGAAGAGAAAAGACGAAATACAAACCGTGTGGAAGGCACATTGATCGATATTGGGTTGAAGTGGTCAAAGAAGAAGAAAAGAAGGAGCGAAGTAAGGGAAAGCTATCCGTTGAACGAGAAGATAGATGATGACAGATCAGAAAGGAAGATAGATTGTGGATGTTGGAGCCGCCTTTTTTCAACAAGTTTAAATATATTTTTCAAATCAAATGATGGTTCTTGAGTTCTTTCTCACTTCGTGACATTTACATACTGAAAATCTCAGTAGTCTCGACATGCGAAGTAGCGAAGGATGTTATGCTTCATAAGTTACCACTTTTTATCATTAAACAAAAGTTTTTACTCTTTGTACCTCGGAATATCACTCTTCGAGAGTTACAAGTCACAAGATTTACAAGCCCCGATGTGCGAGGTCATGAAAAGCTTTAAACATTTTTACCTCAGGCGAAAGCCGAGAGTAAGATTCTTTAAACCCCAGTCAAGTGCTGTCGGGATTTCGTGTCTCGACGTTCACTCTCTCCTAGAACATTACTGTTATAACTTTGAAAGATGAAGCCGCGAGATTTTTACATAAGTAACCTGGGTTAGTGTCAGGGACGTTTAGTTTGGACCATGGTTAAAGTCTCTCGGGATTTTGCGACTCGACATACGTTCCTCCCAGAAGTTAAAACTTCGAAACCCCAGGTGGTGAAGTCACGATATTGCTCAGACATAATTAATTAAAACACTTAATCCAGTTTACCCTCTGTTTTAAATAAGTAACATCATAATGATCTCAGGATTTCGTGACTCGGCTCGTGCTCATCCCAGAAACTATACCCTCGAAACCCCAAGCCACGAAGTCGCGATATAAATTAAAACATGATTAATTAAACACTTAATTATGGTTACATACTTTCTTAACTAAATCTAATCATCACGATCTTAGGTCTTTGAAACTCGAAAGGTTAGAATTAAAAATCCCGATATGGAAAACGTCGAAAGGTTGAGCAAAGTTTAAGTAAGCTTAATCAAAGAAGCTAAGCCAACTTAATTGGTGTTCAATACAAATAATAGTATGCACAGTCTATGAGGAAATTTTAAATTTCCTTGCTCCAACTTATGTCATGGATCGTCGAAATTTATGGCATTAATTGGAAATGAAGTGAAACGACAAGTAAGGATCGGGTCTTTATTGCTAAATCTGTCTCTAAATATGATTTGACCGTTCTGTTCATAAAGACACCAAGATTTTAAATGATCGAAGATATAGATATTTTTCCTTTCGGCAGAGATGCACAAATATCGTCCAGGCCAAGTTTTCTGCCTTACTATGACATGATCTGATGGGCGCTAGATCATGTAGACATCCCTACCAGAACCATCATCAGCGAGAAGAAGGTCACTGTTGGGAACTTTAGACCAGAAATCTTATAGGTTATGTACAAGTTGCCACCCACGTCGAACTTCACATACAATGCAGAGTTTCTAGAGGATTTAAAAAGGAAGGAATGTGAATAATATGGCAAGAGATTATCTGATTTGATCAAGGATTGGGTCTCACACCCAACGAAGTTCAGGGTAGATAGCAATGGAATTTATTCAATATCTTCTTTGGAGCCACAATTTAAATACATAACGATGATGACCTGTAGATTGTATGTGAGGGAAGACACCATGCATTTTTTCCTCCCATGGGTGCCTCTGATACACACCATAGCAGAAGGCTAATCTTTTGACTGGGAGAAACTGTTTTCTGATAGTCTAACCAGTCGGATTACAGAATATCAGACCTAGAAAGAAAGCGGGAAAGCTGCTTCATTCTTTATGTCCACATACCTCATGGACGCAGTATGTTCCATGATGCATTTTCCCTTTATGAATTGGAGATGGGCTCCATCAGATGCTGAGCCAGTGCATGTATACCATTCTAAGCTTTGGGAGGACAAGGCTTCAGATTTTGTATATGAAATATTCAATTGGGTAATGGTACAGATGCATGTTGTCATCTTCGGTAATCCGCCACCCAGGATATCAGATAGCATCACAGAAAATTTAAGCAGACTGGCCGATTGGTACGTGGAGAAAGAATTTTCATACATCAGGGTTTTCAGCGCTTCCATCCCTCCGCATGATTTACCCTTACTTATACCCGACAGGTTGGATTGTCATGAGATCTCCAGGAAAACCGTAATTGGCAGTATAAGTAAAGAACTGAAAGGGTTTTCAAAAAAGGTATGGCCACCTTTTCCTATTCATTTAAACACCTATTCATTATTAGACTTCGGGAATGCAAAGGTTGAGGCAACATCCCTAGAAGACATAAAGTTGGTTCACATCGAATTCAAGAAACACGATCCACACAAGGTCGTGAGTAATCATTTGGCCAATTGTGGCCTTAAAATATTTGAGCACGAGAATTCGACTCATGATGATATTTTCCGAGGCGCGAAATCTTATGACAAGGTTTTGGCTCGAATACAATCCCTATTGCCCAAAGAGAGGGCCGATGTTGTCAGATTCCAAGAGCATGGGCGTAGTTTCCTTCCTCCAGTATTACGGGGTGAAGATCCAACGATAGCAGAGGAGCAACAAACAGAAGCTGAAGGCTCTAAAGGTTTAACACCCAGTCAAGAGGAACATGAATATGAGGAAAGGAAAATGGAGGACCCAAAACAGGAAGCCGAGACTTCAAATCCTCCGAGCGAGTCAACCCCGTTCATTACTCCCAAGAAATATTCTAAACAGGTCAGCAATCCCATCGCCTCCATTACCCCCCTACAGTCTACAAAGGAGATCCTAGACACAGGTTGGATTTTGGGTGAAAAATTGACACCTATATTAGTAGAAGAGCTACCTACGAATGAATTCTTCTTCGATAAGAAGAGGAAAGTGGTTGTGAGACAAGAACTCTACTAAGAGGCAGGTATTGTCTCTAAGAAATTTAAAATTTTAACTGATGGGAGAAATATGAAGAAAGAAGAATTCACGATGCAAATAGCAGGAACATTGGGGCTTTCACCATGACGAACCAATATTCAGTCGGGACCCTAAAAGATCAGCGAAAATGAAAAAATTGTTTGATCAAGACGCTAGAGGCTAAAATAGCTACAACAGAGGCTGCTACTAAAGATCAGGCAAGTGCGACTTTAGAGCAAGCAAGAATAGAAGATCAAAAAGAAATCGAGCGGCTTAAAGTCGATCTCGAACAGACACAGTTGATGGTTCAAATGAGTCAGACTCAGATAAGCTAGCAAAGAGAATTGATAGACCAGCTTCGGGCCAAACTAGAATTCGCCAAAAGCCAGATAATCGATATCGAGATATTTCAATCCCAAGAAATAGAGATTAGAAAAAGGTTATCGGCAGTGCAACAAGGTCTGATTGTTAAAGAAAAAACAATTCAAAGTAGCTTCCAACTCATTGATCAGATGTTGGAAAGCCTCTCTCTTAAAGAAAGGGAAGTTGGAGCAGCTCAGGTGGTGTTCCAGGAGGCTATTATAGCCACAACGAGAAGGGAAGCAAGCAGTAGTTCTAGTTTTCCCATCGCAGACCAGACGAGGGGTAATATCTTGTTGAAAGAATCAGAGCGAAATATATCCAAAGGCAAACAACAAGCTATAAATCTAAGGAAATCTTGCGAAGAAATTTTTGGTTTGTTAAGTGAGATTTGGTTGGGTTCCGAAGGCGAAAGTGGCATGGAGATACTGGGTCAGATCAATACAGCTAAATACATGCTAAATATCAAGGAAAATGAAGAAAGAGAATTAGCCAAAATATCACAAATAACTCAAACAAACATAGTGCAAATAGACAAATGGCTAATTAAACCGAGTATACTGCTATGCTCTATCAATATCAAGGATCAATAGGTGGAAGGAAAGCTGCCACTATTGAAGAAAGACTGCTATATTTTTGAGGCCAATAATCAAGAAGAGCCATCTAAGTTGATATCACAGCTGGTGGAGAAGTGCATTATTTGCACAGAGCATGCGAAGAGGCAGGTTTTGGGTACCAAATGAGAATAGAGATAAAGAAATGAAACATATCGAATTCTTTGATTGTAACCGAAAACCTATGGAACTATTGAGATTCCAATGCATAAAAATTTGTATAAATATACATTTTGAAGAAAGAAAAAAGGCTGGACCTTTTTGGTCAAATGTAATAGAGACTATCTTCTGTTTGAAAATTAATACAAAGCAATTCAAAGAATCCTGATTCCGTCCTGACTGTGCTATGGGTTTGTTCTCTTTGTTATTCATATTCAATTTTATTTCGCTTACATACATCTGATGAATGTTGCATTGCAATTTACTAAAACTTCTACTGTGGTGGTTAACTTTTATTCATCTATATCGTTTACAGTTTTTCCTCTGTATCGGCTAACAATAGATACAAGACCTGTGAAACTTTAAGTTGTCATATTTTATGCTTTGTCAGATTCCTTCTTAGTCTATTTTCTTCCTCTGTTTAAGGAGTGAGATTCTCCCTTGATAGGAGCCTTAATGTGTAAATAGCTAAATGTTTTTCTCATATTTCACACATTATTTATTTCAAATATAACACCGTTACGGAAAAAGGCATTTTGTTTGCATTTTGTCCTTAACGTTAATTTCAAAGTTCTCTTTATAAGATCAAATTGAGACAACATACAAATTTTCAGATTTCTTTTAAATTTTTCTGTTCCCCTATGATTGTCCCCGTTGTAAGGCAACCTAATATTGAACCTGGTTTATCAGACCAAACCCATATCAATTTAAATCTATTTGATACTATACTTAAAACAACCACTACCCGGGTAGAACTTGAACGTTCACGGGCTGCAATCGAACGAAATATAGACATCCAGGAACAGTTGGAAGCTAGACAATGACAACCTAGAAATCAACCTTAGCTTCCTTGCCAAAGTTATACTCTTCTCCCTTGTTACACCTTACTAGCTTTCGGATGCCTAGATACTGTACATTTTAAAGACTTAAGTATAGACTCTGGAACAACATCTTTTTGGCGCCATTGCTGGGGAACAAAGTTATGAAACCTTTTCCCTGGGAAGAACGACATATATTTTCAAGTTTCACCCTTTGATAGTGAACAAAGAGTGGGCACTTTCTAAATGATTTTCCTATCTTTCACTTGGCAACTCTACATATAAGTAAACTGGCATCCGGTTGAAGGAATACCAGACAAAACCCAGAGAGCAAGCAGACCACGCCTGTTGCAGATCTCGAAAAAATACTGAAAGTTAGAGGTTCTCTTAAGCTGACTACTATAGTCTATAAACTTAAGCACCCATAACCCAAGACCAAGACTTCTTGAGAACCTTCAACTTCACATAGTACCCCTCCCGAGACCATTAACTCATTTTTAGCTAGGTCTGTAGTTAAAAGTGAAATCCTTCCGAAAACCTCTGTCGGACACAAAGGTAAGAATTTTGCGGTAAATTTATCAGCGGTTGATATCCCACCAACTCTTCTTTTAGAATTCCTGACCTCACCAAGTCTCGAAGAGTATACTATATATTCAAATCTCACACCTGTGGGATCCCCTGATTACGTCTCCTACAAATCTGAGGAGTCAAGTCCTCGCATTTCTGTTCACCCGTCTTCGCTTTCCTCAGCCCTCGAAGAAGCAAGAAATATGCTTTTAGTTTTTCATAACCCTTTATATAACACACCCTTTCCTCGTCAGGTAGTACCAATGGCAGCCACTAGAGGAGGAGCAGGGGGCCAAGTGCCTCCCCCACCCCCCAGAGTTTTCACTAAAGTGGCTGCAAGATATGCTCCTTTGGTTCTACCCGTACCTCTTCATAACCTTCTTGAAAATTATATAAAAATTTTACCAAAATTTACAGGGGAAGGAGACTTAACTACGGCTGAACATACAAATTTCTTTGATCAGTTCACTGATATTTTAGGTCTGGAACATGAAGACGTTTATTCGATATTGTTTTTTCAAACTTTTGAAGGACAGGTATGAACCTGGTTTCGAAGCCTACCCATAGGGTCTATCTTTTCTTACGATGCCTTTCTTAGACAATGGGGTGAGAGAAAAGACCACTTATATTATCTGACTGAGTTCGGATCTTTAAAGAAAAAGAATTCAGAAACAATTATGGAATTTATCCAAATATTTATCAAACTATATAATAAGATCCCAGCCAAAGTTAAAGCTTCCCAACCTGCAACCAAAGTAACCTTCGCAGGAGCTTTCAAACCCGACTTCTCCCTTCTATTAAGAGAAAGGCCGGGGGCTACCTTAACCTGAATGTAGGATGATGCTGTGGAAATTGAATCTAACATGACAGCCTCTGGTAAGTTGAAAGCTAGGGTAGAAACGGGAAACAGAGAAACCAGACGTTTTAGGGAACAAGCAAGACCCTAAGGATCTAGTAGATCCACATACGACAAAATGGATGATATGGCTAGGATAATTAAAGAGTTGTCAAATAAGATTTCCAGAATGGAGCTAGATCAATCCAAGAGTGATACTTTCATTAAAAGAGAATTCACAAGAAACCCCAACACTCAAAATCAACAAAGGCAGATTAAAAATGAAGATCAAAAAATTCAAACCCCGTTAAAAAATGAAAATTTTATAGGAGGAAATGACCTGGAAGATTTCGAGGGACTTGAAGAAGATGTGACAAATTTGGGCGATGAATGCATTCAACCCTATGTAACTAAAGAAGATTACGAGAGGTCGTTGAACACACCTCAACCGTCAAATGAAGATGATAATATAAACAACAATGATTTCGTTGTATGTTAAGAAACGTCTAATTCCATGACAGCTGGGGTCCAATCGAGGTATAACTTGAGGTCTAAAAACAAACCTACGTTGATTTCTCAACTGAAGAAAATTCTCCGTAGAGGTGAAATGTATGTACCTGCCTCGAAAGAGACTGAAACATCTAACAACAAAATAAAAGAGGTAGACTTGTTGGACCTCAAAACGAAGGAGGTTGAGACCAAATCAAGGGAAATCAAGACAACTGAGACACTCGCACCAGTAAGTAAACTCATGAGTAATAAATCTACCCAGACAAATAAGTTGGAAAAAAAGGAGCTCGAGGTTTCAACCAGAGAAACAGACAAGGTTAGGAGTGGTTTTAGTTTTGAAAATGAGATAAATAGGATAAAAATACCGATCCCGCTGGTTGAATTAGCAAAGAATCCTGCATATCGAAAGAAGATAACCAAAGTGATAGGTTGTTCAGATCAAGAAAGTCAATCAGACGTGATAAATTTGGAATATGATAAGCCCAATATCACTTTCGGTCCACATTTCGAGGGTGCCAGAGACACCGTTTCTCCTTTCTATATCACCCTAAATGTACATGATCGACTGCTACATAACTGCATGCTAGATTCAGGAGCTTCACATAATGTGATGCCCAAAGCAATTATGGATAGATTAGGCCTAGAGATCACCCGAACTTACGGATATCTCTATTCTTTCAATTCGAGAAGAGTTAAGTGCATGGGTATGATAAAAGATTTAGTAGTCACCTTTGCACAGGTCCCAGTCAAAAGTGTCCTGATGGACGTAGTTATTGCTGACATCCCCCCAAAGTATGGATTACTACTATCAAGGTCATGGGGATCCAAACTTGGGGGTTCCCTCTAGCTGGACATGACTTATGCCACAATTCCTGTATTTGGTGGGCAACTTACTCGGTTATACAGAGAAACAAGGTTAGCCTATAGAGTGAGCGATCCTCAAAATCCTAATAATTTTCCTGTTTACATTGCTGATCAAGATCTAGGAAATTGTATTTT
>SNQJ01S0000415.1:764034-791786 GCA_010110895.2 Picea sitchensis
TGCTTCTCTTCTACTTTTGATACAACAACATAACATTCCCTTGTCTCTATCACGGTAATCAGAAACTTCTTTGCAGACACTAGGAATACTTCTCTAGAAACAATCTAGTGAAATTTGACAATCTTTCTCCCCTTGTGACCCTTCCCATGACCCCCATGGAGTTGTTTTCCTGTGACTCTATTGTCCATGGCTCTGCTACGTGATTGCCTTTTGTTTTCCCACATCCATACTCCATGACATGCACCTCCTCACCCTCAAGTTGCTCTACTCCTCCTTCCCCTTCCTTCTCATCTTCTATTTGTAGTTCCCCTCCATCCCCTATGTTTTCCTCTTCTACATGTTCATCCCCTTCATCCCCTCCCATCTCCTCTGTGCATTCATCCCCTTCTGCAAGTTCCTCCTCCCCTCCCCTTTCCTCCTCTGCTCAACCTACTCCCCGAAGACCTTACTCCATCCCTTGCCCATCTCACCACTCCTGTCCAGCCCCCCTCCCCCATTCCTCTCAACATTTTCCCCTTTCTCTTCCTTCTCCCCCATACCCACAATACCTCCATCAAACTGTAAACAAATTTATACACATGCATGTGGGTTTTCAAATGTCATTTTAATGGAATAAGCCGCACAATGATAACAAAAAATAAACCTCCATGCTGAGAATACAACAATCTCTTCTTCTACAGGTATTGTCTATAATTCAATGGACAAAAACACATAGCAACATTCCACAGTAGAACAACTGACTAAAACTAGGCACACAATGAACAATCTTGATCCTAATAATATAGTAATTCTTACCATAGATCCAATATTCTTAGCTTCCCAAATTCATAGTCTTGCTAAAGTTTTGGAACAGGTCAAACAGGAAATGCTTGTTCTTTCTGATATACTCTTTATTATTGAGACCTATTTGATCCATGTCAGGCCACTTCCAAACATAGCAGGTTATCACTAGTTTTCCACCTGCCAACAAGAGACCAGATCTTCAGGTGGGGTTAGAATTTCAAGCAGGGTGGCCTATCTGACCAGGGACTCCCTCTAGGGAAAGGCTTCTTGGGTAGCTCCAGACAAGTTTTCCAGGTTCATGTGGATCCTACTCATTGATTTATCCCCTCTCCCTAAAGATCTCTACATTGCAGTCTACTACTTACCCCCAATTTCATCCCAATTTTCTATTCACAATGATTTCGGTGGAGACCCGTACCTAGATTCGTTCTCCAGCATCATCCATTACTCGATGGTGGGGGAGGTCATCCTACTAGAAAAATTTAATGCCCACATTAGAGCTCTTCAAATTCCTCTCCACAATTTCTCTAAGGACATGTTCTATGTTCGAGAGATTGATCCAAATTCGGTCGGACTTCATCGGTTTTTCGACGATGCTTTGGGGCCTATTATAGGATATGGAAGGAACCTCCTATGGCTTGGAGAATCCCATGAGATAATGATCCTTAATGGCCTCCCCTGCTTCCTAGAATGTCACTTCTTCACTTATCAACCTCACAATGGAGGTGCAAGTGTGGTGGATTATGTCCATTCCAGTCATGACCTACTCCCCTTCATTCATCATTTCTCGTTAACTCCCATTCCCTTGTCCAACCATTCTCTTCTCTCTTTCTCCCTTCAAGATAATAGTCCCCCTCCCTTGACCTCTCCTGATGTGGATATAATAAGTACATATGCTAATCCCTATCACCTCCCCCCCCCGAGCCCACCTCAGACCATTATCCTTTTTGACAAGCGGGGCCTCAATAACTTCACCTCCCACCTCCACTAGATGCTCCCATCCAAGTCCTGGTTCACATCCCTTAACTTTTCCTCTGCCAAGTACCTATCTTTCATCCACCATTTGGGAAGTTTCCCTTCAAACCCACCCCTGCTCCACCCAATCCACCTCCCCTTCCCCAAAACTCAGATCCTGCCCCAATGAATGTTAACCTCCCACCAAAGAATCCAACCTCTATCCCCTAGAGATCAAGGGTGAGGTTTCATACACAATGGACGAGAGCACAAAAATCAGGTGACTCTAATTTCCCTTTGCAATTCATCCATTTTTCGTGCAAGTCTGAGAAAATTTTCTTAACGAATTTCAATTTTTTGAATTGAACTATCCATCTTCTTCTTAAATGCTTCAATTTCAAACCCTCTTTTTTTATTGAGAAAGTTGGCTAGTTAAATACAACGGCGAAGGAATCTTCGAAAGATCAGTAGTTGGCAATGAAAGGATGAAATGAAACGATGACAAATGGAGAGGATGGAAGACATAAGATAGTGGAAACAACCAAAAGCATAACAAATTGGGATGGAAACTAAATATTGGATGGTGACAAAAAAAAAGGATAGAGGACAATAGAGTTTGCAAGTAATCTATTATTTTCTCTCCATTTTTCAAAATTGATGTAAAATAAATGTGTGAGCTAAACGAAGTTAGAATGCATGAAGGAAAACGGAAATCCAACAAAAGAGAACATTTGGTGGAAAAAGAAGGGATGTGAAGGAACAATGGAGGGAAATAAGTAATGCTAAAAATGACAAGAGTTATCACTGAAACCAACTAGTACCCAACAAGATGGGGGTGCGAATAGTACTTTTTAAATATCCATATAATGAATACAAAAGATAGAGATGAGGAGTGTGGCCAACTAATGCACTGTCATAAATAGAATATTATGGGTCATGAATAGAATATTATGGGTCATGACTATTAGAGATTTTTTTATATATATTTATCATATAATACTATTGATTATATAATAAACCATTTTACTAGTAATGATAGATATGACTAGGTGCAGGGGCCACTTATTAGTGAGCAAGGACCAAGTGAATTTTATTTGTGTGAAGAATAGAAATGAGCATCAAGTCACACATACATATGTGAGTTTTGACTACATAGAAGGTTTGATGATGCTCATACGTTATCCCCTCGCTTGAGGTGCCCAATGAAATAAATAATTACCGATTATCCTTTGAGTTTGAGTGGACTGCATATGGGCTTGAATTACATGCTAACATCTTTTTTCATTCTTCTATCTATCTATATACACATACATACACAATATAGAGATAAAAAAATAGGGAAAGTTGTGATATGAGATACCAAGAGACCAATCCATAAAAAAAGACAACCATCATCACAATACACTACTTCTAAAGAGACAAGATCATTAGGAATATGGCATTCTACTACTAAAGCTACCCTTTACATTTAGAATTTTTCTATCCACAAACCCAAAGGCATTGCTTATTGTTGGATATGTGTTATATTCTTTGCACGACCAAACATAGTGTTTGTGTTGTGTCGAGCGCGTGGGGGGTCACAAGGGAGGGCGCTAGGCCCCCCCTCCAACAAGGGGGTTGAAAGGGGGTGGGAGCCCCCCTACATGGGAGTTTGTGGACAGCGCCCCCGAAAAAAAAATGGCATTTTTTGTGTTCATTTTTAGCGGCTTTTTGGCACATGGTTTTCACCGATGATTTTCTAATTCCAGTTAAGGAATTAGTGTTGTTGACTAATCCGGGTCAATGGATTAGGGGTTTGGGATGCCACAGGATCCTATATATATTGTATTGTAAACAATGAAGATAGAAGATGAATAAAAGATTAGAGGTGCGGCTCTAAACAAGTTGTTGATTTTCCCAGTTCGGGTTTCCAGGGTAAAATCTTTGTGTAATGTGTGTGTGTCATTGTATCTTTTTTGTTTTTATTAAGAATCTATTTGCACTAAGTAATTGTACAAGGTTAAAATCTACACTTACTCTATTTTTCCCTTGACTTATAAATCCTCAATCCTAATATTAACAATATTGGTAAGGATCTCCTCTTCAATACTTAAGACCCAAGCACAAATAGAAAGTGATAGTTAGTTTTAGCATGGATGCATGCCTACTCAAGCAATTGTCAATGTGTGATGATCYARTAAATAGCATTATCTATGTGATAGAATTGTCCATGTGCTTGTACGGAAAGTTATATGACCAGCAAAACTTTATAGATTCCTACCAATGGTTTCCACATCCCATCAAATAGTTAAATAGCACCCATGTTACACCACTTCTTTACCATATAGCTACAAGCATAAGATGTCAAACCGTCGTGCCCATGAACCTCTTGTCCCAAAGAGATAGAATGCAGGATTGTGCAACAATCTAAATTAACAGACAAACAGAGCCCTACAAACATGCTGCCATCTTAGATAACTCTTACAACAAGGTCAGAAGTTACTCAGAACACTCTGAAGGTTGGTGTCAATGTGAGGGGCATCTTCTTAGATTGATGTGGTTTTTTTTCTTTTTTCTATAATCAAACAATAGTTAATCTACCCCACATCTAAGCAAATGCATGCTTATACCTATGAGTGAATACCTACTTATGGAGTCTACACCAACTTGTCAACAGATAATTCTGCATATAAATGGGTCCTTCTATATGTGAGAATGAAGCAAATTATGTAAATTCTTGGGTCGTAACATGGATGATGAAAATGATTACTTAGAGAGTTCATTCATACCTGTTTCACTAAAAAGAGCCAGAAGAAGGAAAAAACAAGAGAGATCCTTTAAAATAATTGTTTGGTATACAAGCTATGTCTACTACAGCAATGGCATGCAGAAATTGATCTCTATGAATAAATGATATCTTGTAGAGGAGAAACCATACTCACATTGTATACAAAAATTAATCAATCTAGTATGCCATTATTTTCAAAAGCTCTAGTTAGTTTTGGCATGTCTCTTGAGATAGCATTGGTATAAACACCCAACCAGGTCTCCTTGCTATCAAAAGAAATTATGTTTCATAAGATAGAAAAGAATGACCTTCACAAATACATAGGGTCAATGGTTCTCGAAAGAACCAAAACATTGTAGATGTGACCAGATAAGTAATTTCAAAAATCACCATAAGCTCAATAATACTGCTTAACATGAGCCATGACAAACAAGAATGCATGAAAAAGGGAACAAAGTTCAGAAAGAATTGGCCCAGTAATAAATATCAAGTTAAAACCTTAAAATATGAGGAAGCTTAAGCTAGCACCACAAAGTTTGTACAAATGGTTCAAGCAGTTTAAAAACCTCCATACAGAAACATTCCTACTCCCTTGTAAGAGTCTTTGGAATAGACATAAGGATGCCAAGATGTGCATGAGAATGGATCTATTGACATAATTAGTGGTTGCATGAGATGTACCAATGAATGTGATCAACACAACAGTATCCATCGAAAGCAGGATAGAGAAGTTGTATAAAAAATAACAATTTTTAATCTGATACTAATTATGATTCTCTGAAGCAAAATAACTGTGGAAAATATGAGTGCAGATATACTTCAAAATATAGTAATAGTCAACATAATATAACAAAATTATAATAATTATAAAGAACATGATAGTAATTGTTCATTCCTCACTGGAAGATTTTCAACTATATCTGATTTGGTCCTTTCCGTTTCATGTTTTGGTAAGTCTTTTGACTATTTTTGGAGTAGTTCGCATCCTGAGATGCTTCCTTTTGTCTCTAGTTTTAATTCTGAATGTCAAATGGGTAAATGCCCAAACTGTTAATAGAACATTTTTTTGAATTAGTGCTGGCTAAGTTTCTTGGCTGGAGTTTAGGTTTGTTCGTCTTGAAAGACACTACTGAATGTATCCCTGCCTGTTTCTTCTTGAAATAAAAACAAACACATCTTTTCTGAGGAAAAAAAAAAATAATAATTATTCAAATGATAGAAATGATTTCCAAGACCCCGACCAGTTTTAAACATTTCAATAATAATAAGGACTGAGTTGAAATGAGTATCAATGACCCCTTAGACTGAATTAGTCTACTTCCAGTCCAAAGGTACAAGTTTTTATGCGTTTAATATCTAAATTCGTAGCTTGGATTGATCATCAGACTGTAGAAAATTCGGCACTCTAATGGTACAAGTTTTTACGTGTTTAAAATTTAATTTCCTAGCTTGGATTGATCATCAGACCTGAAGAAATTTTGCATGGGATCTGTGCTTGGCATTCAAAATATCTTCTAATGTCCCATATATTATTTGATAGGGCACATTTTAATAAATTGAAGACACTGCATGGACGAAACCGTGTGTTCTTTAAGGCACATTTATTTATGATTTGGGCTGGCGAAAGCAGGCTAGAATATAACAACTCCATGTTTATTAGGCACCTGTGTTTTCAGAATAACAACTCCATGTTTATTAGGCACCTGTGTTTTCAGAGTGGTTTGGGAGGTCCACACCGGTGGTTTATGAATTTCTATCATCAGTTTATCATTTATGATATCACTTGTAGCAGAGTTCCAGTGACAAGGTTTATCCATATTTTGCCAGTACTAAACTTGGAGATGGGGTTCCCATGGAAGAGATGTGATTGAACAAAGCTGGCCCAGTGACTTCTTTTATTGGTTGGCTAAGAAAGCAATTAAAGAATAGAAATGTGATCAGATTATTAAAGAAAAAAATATAATTAGGTAAAGGAATTGATGAAAACTACTAATTTTAGCATATAAATAGATTCTGTCAAACTAAAATCGATTGCTACAACTACAACTAACAAAAACATTGATTGGCTAACTATGTCAAACTAAATATTGAATTTCAATAAATATCCACCCTACTGCCTGGCTAATTCCTCTTTCCAACCTTAATTTTACGGTTCAAACGATTTAAATAAAAACATAAAACGAATGAAAGCAGCCTCAAGGGTGCAGGAACTACATGAACAAAAATTAAGGCGGGAAGATAATCATAGTGAAAAATCGCACAATGGGTATTATTCAATTCTGAACCAAACAAAATGGGTTGCAATTCACGTTCAGGTTTTCATGGGCAATCAAACAAAATGCGAAGAGTCACCCAAAATCATAAGGCAATTAATGCATATAACTGACCTCCGATCCTAGTTTCTTGAGGCGCTGTATCAAGGCGGCCCTATCCTTTTTCTGGAGAGATGCCTCATCGAGGGCTCCGCCATCTCTGAATAGCTTCCATACTTGATCATCGTCTTTCTTATAAGCCCGGCGTCCTTCTGATGAGGGGGAGCCTCTTCTATGGGAATGCATGATGACGAACAAAAGACTTTTCGATTTAGTAGTTAAGTTCACAGTCTCTTCTCTTCTCAGCGATTCCTTCTTCCTTTCGGACCGGGACTCCTTCGAAATCCGCTGTTCTTTGGCTCGAAGGACCCTACCCGCCTTGGCCGTCCACCACCTTCGCTGTGTTGCTCGCGCTGTCCACCACCGTTTTCAGATATTATAATAATTAATAATTACCACGTACGTGCTGTATGTTTCTAACCAACTTTAGCATCGAATTATGTTAAATATATTTTGTTTAATTTATTTATAAATTATAAACTTATTAAATTAATTATTTAAAACAGTATAAATATTTTACGATAATTTATTAATGATGTTAACTCTACTTTTTGGCGTTATGAAAAAAATGCCATGGCTGAATTTAAACGTAGGGTATTCTCTATGACGTAATGCTCTTTGTAAGATGCATGTATTTATTAGAGTTGGATGGTATCATTGGTAATTACTATTACTTAGCATCTCAATGTAAATGTTACACTTTATTATTATTTTATTTATTATTAATAGGTTTTTAGTTTTTAAATCTCTATAAAACTTAGAAGGTGAATAGTTTCTTCTATTAAGATGGTTTTCTTGTTTTTTTAAGATTCAAACTATGGTTGGAATGGTAAGAGTTATCCATGTTGAGTTATCCTTGTATTGAATTTATGAAATTAAGTCTATATTAATATATGGTTAAGATATTTCATGTATATAATTTATGTCAATTGTAAAAAACATAGAGTAATATATAGTTTTTTAAGTTTCAAAAACATGTTAAAGTTAGTTTTTGTTTTAAATATCATTTTTATTGCATCAAACTTTTGAAATTGAACCCTTAATCTTCATGTGAGTAAAAATTTCACTTATAATGAATGTGTCATGGTTTAAAGTGTAATAYATAAYTTATATCYKAAAAACAAATATTAAGGAYTAAATCCTTAGTTTTAATCCCTAAACCATGWCTTAGGTCATAAGAATCACCATCACTAYATCCAACCCTTGAGATTCGCCCCATAATAATCTTGTAAGGATAGATTTTGTCTACATGCATAACACATATATCATGGCTTAAGGACTCACACATGACTTTAGAGCTCATACATACATTTTGAGAACAAAAATATGGATTGAGTAAATCAACACATGGTTTCAAGCCCAAAACATGGTTTGTGTTACAAGAACCATCCTTATTGTATTCAATCCTTGAAATTGGATTCATATTCTCAACAATGGCTTGTTGGGTTGATAAAAGTGGGTAGGTAATATAGCCCTCATTAGGGTTCAAGTCCTACCAATG
This sequence comes from Picea sitchensis, assembly GCA_010110895.2. NCBI lineage: Eukaryota > Viridiplantae > Streptophyta > Pinopsida > Pinales > Pinaceae > Picea > Picea sitchensis. The sequence continues at coordinate 772,412 of SNQJ01S0000415.1, forward strand.
ACATGTACATGTTTGTATTTGTGCTTGTGGATGCACATAACAATCGTTTATGCCAAGTGCAAGTCCTGGTGGCTTTTGCAGTATAAATACCCCCACTTGGAGCTTCTAAGTAAAAGGTGACCAAATTGAATGGTGTCAGTGATTACCTTATAATGTTAAATCTAGGTGCACTAACCTCATCATGATAAAAGGAAACATGTTTCAAATGAATATTATGCCCATATTAGTCCCATAAAGAAAATATTCCATGTGTAGGGCTTATCTCACAATTCAGGACCTCATACATAGCTTATGAGCCCCAAAATCATGCATTATGGACTAAATCCTTCATTCTTGCCCCCCAAAAATAACTTGGACCAAAAAATCATTGTTGATGTTACCAATCCTTGAAATTGGTCATATAATGCCACTATAAGGAAATGGTCCACTCATGGGGATTGCATCAAGGTTTAGGACCATATGAATGCATTCTAAGCTCAAAATCACAGGTTAGGAGCTAAATTGACCAATGCTTTTGGCCTTAAACCATGGTTTGGCTTGGGAGAATCATCCTCGTTGCATCTAATCCTGGAAATTGCATCCATATTCCTCCCATAGAGAAAATTTTCAACTTGTTGGACTTGTGCCACTAGTTCAAGGCCAAGTATATGGCCTCTAAGCCTAAATAACATGGATTAATGTCTAGAATTGTGATTTTTGTCCCTAAATCATTACTTGGGCTACATAAACCATCCCTCTTACACTTAATTCTTAAATTTGGGCCCATATTCCCCTTACAACGCAAAGATTCCACCTACAATACTCATATTATGGTTTAGGCATTTGTACCTGGTTTTTGGGACCCAAAATCAAGGATACATGAAAATTAAGTCATATCCACTTGACCCTTTGCTAGAAATATAAACAAAACTTCTTTTTTTTTAATTGAAGCTTCCTTTGACTATTAATTTTAAAAGTGCGTACAAGGCTTTAATACAAAGTATTGACATGCATGCAACCTCCACAAGTATTGCTTAAAAATAAAAAACGTTTGTTGGCCCCTTATGCTGAAACACCCACACACTAGATGTCAAGAACAAAAATATGAGTTGGCTTAAACCAAAACACCTAAAGTCATAGTGTCACAAACTATCTGGAAACTAAAAGCTTGAGATCATAAAAGTCAAAGGGCATAAGCCTCAACAAAAATCACTAAGAAGTGACCATGCCATCCATTGACACTCTTGAACTTATCTACCAGCCTGATGGCACGGACTATTGCCTGCTCTGTGTGAACCAACAAAAGTGGGCCTAGAAGGTAAGGTGTCTCTTTGGTCATAGTATAAGGGATCCTAGAACCATCCTCCAAATGTTGTTGGAGTTGCTACATCTCGACTTGAACCTTCCAAACCTAAAAAATGATCTGCAAGGATATGTTAGCTCCCATTAACATGTCATCATACAAAGACAAGACTTGTGATGTAACAACAAAAAATAAACAACATTGTGTTTCTTCCATATCTAATACAAAACTTCAACCCTAACAAGCATCCACGCTAAATGAAAATAATTGGCCAATGGAAGTTGTTTGCCTGACAAGGCGGCCTCTATGCTAAGTCACCAAGTTCGTGTTCTTGTTCAAATTCGACAACAATAAAGTTCAAGAAAAAAACATCTAATAAAAATTCATTGATAAAATTCATGAATAAGATCAGAGAGAGAGGGAGAGAGAGAGATTTGAATATATATGTATGTATGTATGTACACAAATTCAATAAACTTATCTTTATTTTCTATAATTTTACTAATATAACCTTCATAAATAACAAAAATAAAAAAATTTAACTTTGTATAACATAAAACCATATATGTCAGTTGGGACTAGATTGGGTGGTCAGGAGGAATGATTGTTATCCCCCCCACCTAGGTTCAACTCTCGCAAGTGACGTGTTGAGCTCTAAATGAGTATATTGTTGTAATGGCCTTGAGCCCTATATTGACAAACCCTCGAGCTTCTGGCAAACCAAGTTGACCCTTGGTACCATCCTTAGAACGAGGGTAAGTACCTGGCGAGTTTCATATGTATTCCATAGTAAATAATTTTAGAAAAAAACATTAAACTATGTATACATGAATTAAACTTTTAGTATATATAAATTTACATTAATTTATAACCTAACCATATTACACTACTTTATATTAAGAAAAATATTCTAAGAAAAAAAGAAGTGTATTTCATATTTCTAGAAGAAATCAAAATATACATAGTCTTAGCCTCGAGACTACTAATCAAATTCATAAATAGAGTCGTGTCCTTTCAGATTTTCTACATATTAAAATCTTCCAATATCAAACTTTGGCCTTCTATGATACCAACTATAGCTTTTTTCAACATTATAGTATATCAGGACTAGGAACCATAACTTCAACATGACCTTCGGGGAAACATCAAATATATAAAATTTGATGGAGGGGCGTTAGGGTTTCCCTAGCCGCATCCCCGAACTCTCTCCAACTAGGTTTTCCCTAGCTGCATCCTCGACCGCTCTGCGGCTAGGTTTTCCCCTAGCCACATCCTTTGTCATAGGCTCTCGGGTTCGTTGTTTTTGCAGGTTTCTTCTTTGAACTGGAGCGTCTCCTCTCTTGCTCCTCCTCCTCTTGGGCTCTGTTGGTTTTTGGATGTTGGTATGGGCTGGAGATCGCGCCCTCGAATCCCTTAGCCACTGCTTGCGAGTTTGTTATGCTGCGGGTCTAGGGATCTATTTAGGTTTGTTGGGATGCAAGTTGTGGATCTGTTTTGATTGCGGGTTTGGGGATCTATTTGGGTTTGTTGGGATGGAAGTTGTGGATTCGTTTTGATTGTGCGGACCCGTGATCCAACGGTTTATGGTGGGTGTGAAGCTCATCTCCTTCCCTGGTGTTGATTTGGTTTTTCTCGGTGTGATGCTTTTGGATTAGGGTGCGTCATTCATGATCCAGTTCCTTATGGATTTTTTCTATTGTTTATGCTCCAGATTCGGTCCTTTGTTGTTTGATTTGTCATATGCGGGGTTCCTTCTATGTTTTATGCTCCAGATCTGGTCCTTTGAAGTATGATCTTTCATTTGTCGGGTGTCGGTCTTTTGATGTTGCAGCCATTTTTGAGCGCATAGGTTTTTCAGGTTTTTTCTTTGTGGGTGGTTCTAATCGATCTCATCCCTGCTAATTCGTTCACAGATTGATGCAATGTCAGGGTTTTCTCGTATGCCTTCGTTGTCTCTTGTTCTTTGTGGATTGGATGATTGGGTTTTTGCTTCTTTTTTGGTGTTTGGGTTAGATATTTGAGGTCCTCTCTTTTGGGGCATGCAGTGTTGGTGTCCAACTTGGATAGATCTTGGTTTATTGCCTACAGATTCGGACCAGGAAACAAGTCGCCTTGGAACAGTTTTCACAAAACCGATTTTGAGCCCATGGTCAGCACTTTGAGGTCCTGTTAGGGCATACAGTTTTTGGCTTTCTCTTTCGTGGTTGTAGTTTTCATGTTTTTTTGTCCCTCCGGTTCTGGATCTTAAGGGGTTTTTTGCCGCTCTGGATTGGTCCATCCAGGATTTCTTCTGGTCTTCCTCTGTTGTTTCTTCTTGGTTGAGTTTTGAGGCTATTTTTAATGTAGATTTCAATTGTATTGGGGTCATTTTTAGAGGGCAATTTTTTATACGTATTTCTTCCCATTGGGGTTGAAATATTTTTCCAGACTAAATGCATGTTTTTTGCATGCATTATTCAGAATGTAATCTTTATTTCTTTTAATAAAAGTTACGCTTTTTTCCTTTGGAAAAAACTCCAAAATGACCTTCCCAATAAAGAAAATAAACCAAATTGTCAAAAGAGTGATATATGAGAGTCATCCAAGAGGACATCATCCCTAAATTTCTAATTTGGCAAGGTACCTTCTTCCAAGGAAAGTGATGCCTTTGAAAGTGAATCAACTTTTGTCTTGAATTCCCTATATATGTGGGTGAAGGAAATGAAATGAAATTATTGCTTTACCTCTATAACTCTAAGTAATATAGGTCCCAGATCAAGATTTGAGAGATGCCACTTTATATTATCCGAATGTATAAGTAGTTTTGAGTCACCCAACACTTGAAGCTTCCTTGTTCCTTTATCTACAATTGTTTTTGAGAGCAACCACAAGGTAAAGATTTCAACTTTGTTGTTTGCACACTACAAGGAAAACACCTTCTAGTGGAGGTTTTGCAAAACCTCCCCAACAAATTGCCCCCTTGTTTGTTTACAATGGAGGTTGCTAGTAGAGGTGGGTGGGTGGAGGTTTTACCAAAGGTTTTTTAATCCGTGCACTTTAATTGGAAAAATGCACCAATGCCTACAATATAAGACACATTGGTACATAAATTAATAAAATGCATTGAATATCGTTATGAATATTCTACCCAAAAAACCCTTGATTTATTTGAGTTTTCAATAATCTATGCTTGGTGTGTTTTGAACATATTAACACACCAATACATTAAAATGAACATTTCACTAAATTAGTTACTATTTTCCATAAAATATTGGGTTTATTTTTGAAATTACAAAAGTTACTAGTGTGCGCTAATTTACGATGCACCAATGCACTACTATACATCGCAACAAAACAAGTGAAGACATTCAATTATAAAATATAGATTTTTAATTGAAATAGTTAAAAAACCTTCAATGGAGCATTTTATGCTGGCAATGCAACAATGTGCTACATTATGTACAGTTGTAGTTTAAGTCAAAGGGTGAAGGATGGAGGTCAAAGCTGGTAATGAAGAACCTTCCGCAATGTCACCTGATGGGGAGGTTCTTTATTTAGGGAGGTTAGCCGAGGGAAGACGTCCCCAGAGCAACTTCAGGGTTTGAAGAGGCTAAGGTATAAAGTAGGTTAAATTTTCCTCCCTCACGAGGTTACCACCTAGGAATTAGGATAAGTCGATAAACAACCAAAAATGAAGAATGTATGCCCAATTGAAAACACCTACACGGAACAAGACAACAACAATACAATATACATATATGGAGCTATAACTCAAGGTGAAGTACTTCATTGACTATCTGATATCATTAATAAGCAATGTAAAGCAATAGATACAAAAATGAAGTCAACGTTTGTCAATTAGCTATAAAAGAGCATCAATTCATCAATATCAATCAAGATGATCAAGCTAACAATGTATCAATCAACAATTTGCTCAATGATCATCATTCAATTGCTTGTATTCAACTTTTGTTCTAGCGTCAAGATGAGATAACCAAGCTGTGTGTCACTAATTAAGTTAGTTTGTTAGTTAGGGTTTCAAAATTTAAAGTTTTGAGAAATGTTTTGTACCCTAAGACTTCAACGTTGGAGGTTAAGTAGGTACCTTAGGGTATATGGAGTCAAACACGAAAAGGGCACAGGGTTTTGAAAGGATGATGACTTAAAGATTGGAGGGAAGGGTTATAAAGTGCTGGCTGCAAAGGACTAGAATCCAAAACCACAGGGAAGAGGCTCACTCAATGTTTGTAAGCAAGGCCTCAGTGCTCTCACCTCCTTCTTTAGGTCAACTTGGAAAATGGCTAACATAAATAATAAGTCTAAAGGGAGAAAGTGTTGTAAGGACAAGGCTTTCAGACCCTAGAAGATGATGGCCCTAAGTGTAGAATTAACCCTAGGCCTAGGACGTCACCCTCTTTCAACCTATACACTTCCCAGCAGCTAGTTTGAGGGAAGAAGCAAGATGAGTGTAGCAAAGGCTAGGGTCAATCTTTCTTCTTCAATGGTGAAGGAAAATCTTTCTCTAAGAGGGGACATGTAACAATGACCTACTTGTGTGCTAGTACCTAGGGGACTCAAAATCAGCAATTTAATAAGAAAATGCAAAATTACACCTACAACCATTCAATTAAGTTTGGCAAGAAAATCAACACATGTCATGAAGAGAGCATAGAAAAACCTAGTTGTAAACCCAACTTCCTTGAGAGAAATGTATAAGATGCAAAAATATCCTTCCAATGGCAAGTGTGCCTGCACATAGACAACAAAACTACCCTAGGGTATGAGATTAGACCTAACAAGTGTGAGTGAATTGTGTTGTCTTCAAATGAGGGAAAACATCCTCAATATATAGCATTCTCATGACCTTTAATTAAAATTGGGTCATTGGAAATAGTGACAAGGCTAATAACTAAAAATCATATTGTTTTACATTAATTTCAAAGGAAACCTAAATGAGCCAATGGCCGAGGCGATCTAGCCTTTGAGGGGAGGCGTTGGCCCTTTGAGGCAAAACATAGCACTAGATGACAAGCGTTGGCCCTCTCTGCAGGTCTCGAACTCTGCCACATGTGCTAAAATGCTCTATCAAGGTGCCATATATTGGAGGTGACGTAAAGGGCTCCTAGATGATGTCATGGGCCATCAGAGGGACACGTTACACCTGCAGTGGGTCAACCCCTAGAGACTAAACTCGGTAAGTCTGGATGAAAATGTCCTTCCTTCTTCTCGTGCAAAGGCTTGATCAATCACAGTCCTATCTCTTACAGTGATGAGGTCCCAGCAACCATCTGATGGGCTCTTAGATCCCATGGAGTAGAACTAATCATCTCCCTGGCTGTCGGTCCACTTGAATTTTTTTGTCAAAACTTAGGGCATGGTCACGCACATCAAAACTTCACCCTCCATAGGCTCATTAGTCCTAGGGATCCTTATGATATGATACATTTCATCATTAATTTTATCAAATGCATGCATAAAACCCTAGCATATCATCCAATAGCTCAAGACATTACAATGACTTACTATACAAAGCTGAAGAAAGACAAAATGCCCTATTGGGCCAACATACATAAGAAAAGTTTCGAGAGGATATCATCCAAGCCATGTATCACTTGAGGTGGTGTGGTCAAGGATGTCCAAACATAGTGAAGGATGTCCAAACATATTGAAGAGCAGGGGGTGATACTATCAGGTAGGTGCCCTTTGTAAGGGTGAGTTGTACATGTCATGGATGCAATTCTTTCCAAGCCCTTTATTGCTTTCATTCTTTCTTTTCTTTGTACTTTTTATTTCGTTTTATTTAAAGTTCTAAGCCCAGAGTTACTTTGCTTGGCATGGTGACCCAGGCGACAACGTTACCCTAAGTACTCCCGAGAGATGATAAGGTTGGCTCATGATGAGACCCCCTTTCCTTGGCCATGCAACAAAGGTCACTTTGCCGGCATGGTAACCAAATAATGGTAGTGTCTCGCTAGGTACCCATGAACATAATGGGTTGGCTAGTGATGAGACCCCATATCCTCTTAGCTAGGTCTTGTTTGTCATTTTTTCGATTCCCTCTTGTTTCTTATTGAGAGGATTTTTATTGCCTTCTCGGGGATCCACGGGAAAGGCATATCTAGGTTGGCCCGCATGGATTTTATCTCACCTGTTGTTTTTACATTCTGGGCCTTTAGCCTTCTTCCCACAGATAAGATTAGCGACAAGACATCACAATGTTAGGACTAGGGGTGGATAGATGAGTGGGAGTAAAGATGTAGAATGATATATGATGGGGCGGGGCCGATGGCTCTTAAAATCCCCACAGTGGCTAACCAAAACCTATGAACAAAAGCTTGCTAGAATTATGTCAATCCCACAACCATGGTCAAGTGGGTTGAGCAAGATCCAAGCAATCGTCATAAATGAAAGGAACTTAATGCATATATGAGAAGGTCATAATGATCAAATAGACACATACCATGATACCTGAACCAATTACCTCATGGAGCAAGAGTCTTTCTTGATACAAATTCAAGCCCGAAGGTGATGGATGTTGTTGTTACTCTTGACAAATGCGATGAAGAAGAAGAAGATGGGCCTCGAGGGGGCCATGCTTTCAGGTCAATAAATTAACTCTCGGTACTCCATGTCTAGAGACTGTGAATTTTCGAGACATGATCTCCTAGTTATCCTAAAATGGGGATAACATCTGGCTCTATCTCGGGGACGAGGTGCTCATAGTTGGTATGAACCTCAACATCTTTGGCATAAACACATGCCTACTCACACTCGAGAAAGACGCTCCGGTAACAAAGGTGGGTGGTATTGCCACCCTGCAAAAAAATATATGTATATATAAATATGGTGAAATAAAGAATCAATAATGCAAGGGAAACAAATAATGAATGCAGATGGTATGATACACGGAATATGCCTACCTACCTATACTTTACCCGTGGAGTCAGGTTACCCCACCCCGGTGGGGTTTGAGTGTTTGTTGATGAGCCTTGTGCGCCTTCTTCCCTCTAGTGTGGACAGGTAGTAGGATTCATTAACTGACTTTCTTCCGACTTAAAAGGGCCAAGCCAAAAGCGATTGTTTTCTTTGATATTAGTACGCTTCCCTTTGTGGCATCCCACATTCAAACCATGTCTCCCTCCTTGTACTCTGGAAGCTACGAAGTGGTTGTTCCTTGAATAACCCTAGAGCATTGTGTAGAGGGAGGTGGGTGGGGACTCTGCTATAAAGATTTCATGTTGTGAAGGATGGATTCGTACATCATATTCCACCTTCTTTAGTATTTTTTATAGTCTCTGATTCTTGAGCTTTGAGATCGTCCATGAGTTATTGGTATTCTTCTTTCAGGTAGGCCATTTAATTTGATTCGAATTTTCCTCTTTTGCAAAGGCATATCTTCTGGAGAACACTTATGAGGATTCGGCCTGGTTTTGTCACGTTCTTTATCATCTTTGATGGAATCGAAGACTTTCTCATAAGTTGTGATTCACGGTACATTAAAAGGTTATGACCAATAGTTCCATCTTTCAATGGTCCATCGAATCCTTGAAGAGTTGTCAAATCACTCTTTGATAGATGGTACCTTGATGACTTCCTCAAGGATGGTTACAAGCATCTTGGATAATGCCCTTCAAGGTCAAAATTCAGATTAACCCTTTCAGATTTGGATGTTTTAGGAAAGATTACATCCGCAGGCGGGTTTTTTGTTTGGTCAGTGGAATGGTTGGTTCAACTTCTTTCTTCTTTACACCTGGAACTCTTGTTTCTTAGCTTTTCTTTTGATTCCTGATCTAGTTTTTTTATTACCGCCATCCTGGCTGATCTGGCTGCTTCTTTCATGGCCTCTTAATGCTCTTCAATAGTGATATTTATTTGAGGGCCTTCTATGAGGTGGTCTATATTGTTTACTTGTTGATGGTCACCACTATTGCAAGCTGTGTTCCCGATTGCCTCTTTGCATTAGAAAACACCAAAGTTCCATCCATAATGGCGATTAGCAAATTCTATGTCTTTGAAAGCGTCTTCGTTCCATTTGATGAAATTACTCACTCTTTGTATTGGATAACCATCTTCATCCAAATCTTGAGAGATATTAGAGCCATGCATTGTCGAAATAATCACCCTAGTCTGCGTCCTTTTTTGTCAAAGGAAAAGTGGGGCAATCTCGAAACGACTAAGGATCCTTGAAAAGGGTGGTTGTTCATCTTTCTCAGAATGATCGGTTTGTAATAATGTGGGAATTCCCTTAAAGGGCAATTGGTCATATGAGTCCTTCTTTCTAGAAAAGAAAATTTTTAACATTTCTGAATCCTTTTAACCGCTGCGGGATACAAGGCACTAATGCTTGGATCAGTTTTTTCAGACTTATCGGCTTCACTCTTATCTTGATTTTCTAACATTGGTGTGTTCAAGAAAAACAAGGAATCTTTAAAGTTAGGTTTTTTGTGAGTGGCCATATACGAATCCTCGGATGGTTCATGTTGTCTTGAAGCATTTAGAACATTACTTGTGTTTGAAAGTTGCATTCCATTTCCTTTTGGGAGGCATGAGGCTTGCTTCAAGAATTTATGGGAACTTAAGCTCAACTTTGGTGACATCCTCATTATTAGATTCCATAGGGTCATTATTGTATGGGAGATTGACTTGATGGATGTAGTCTTTGAACTCAAGGTTATTCTCAATTTGACAAGCAAAGTCTTGTGCTTCTTCTAGAGTGGAGGGTGATCGATCTTTGAAATGGCTGCAAAACTCCTTCCAGCGAGTTCAAGTAGTGTTGGAGGACAACTTCTTCCAAGAAACTAGGTCTGATCTTCTTGAGTAGAAGATTGAACCTATCATTGAAATCCCTAATGCCCTCGCTAGATGTTTTGCAAATATTAGTGTATTGAGAGTAAAAAGGGAATCCATGCTCTTTTCACCAATCTTTTCTTGAAGGCATTCCAGCTATCTTCAAGGTTTTTATGCTTCCTTTTGGGAGTCTGTTAATCCATCTTAAGCATACGTTGAGTGAGCTCACAAAGAGCCTTAAAATACATTGGGGTGCTCTTGTCCGGATTGGTGGCTGGGAAAGCATCCGCAGTGGGTCAATGAGGAGTTGCCATAGGATCCATCTTCCCATGAAAACTTAGGTATCGGACTGAACCTTCTTGGTAGATCATGTAACCCCCTTGGGTGTTAGGTATTAAGGGACAAAGAGTTCTTTGTGAGACCACTTAGGAGAACTAGGGGGTAGGATTTGTGGAGGTCACGGTAGTAGATGAATGTATATACTGACGCCCACTACAGGTGGTCATTTGCTATTTGTGGAGTGTGAGATGATTTTCTTTAAATCATCAAAGAAAGGGAAAACACCCTAGTGGAGTCACCCGAGATAAGATTGTAAGATAAGGCTCTAAGGAAAGGCTTACCGAAAATGTTTGTCGTACGAGGAGAATTGACTCAGTGTTTCCCAACAACTTGACATAAAATGTTATCCTTTGATTTGTAGTTTAGAATCCAAGGCTGAAGGATGGAGTCAAATTGGGGTAACATGAACCTTCCCCACCCGATGTCACCTCGATGGGAGGTTCTTTGCAACAGGAGGAGGGTTAGCCCAGGGAGGCGTCTGACAACTGGGGTATTTGAAGAAGAGCCCCTGAGTATAAAGCAAGTTAAAAGTTTCCTCCTCACAGGTTTACCACCTAGGTCAAATAGTTAGGCTAAACAACCAATAATTAAGTGTATGCCCAATTGAAAACAACTACCCGAAAAAAGACAACAACGATACAATATATATATATATCACGGGCTATAACTCAAAGGGTTAGTACTTCAATAACTTATAATATCATTAATAAGCAATGTAAAGCATGGAGGAGTACAAAATGAGGTCAACGTTTTTGTCAATTAGCCATGAAAGAGCATCAATTCATCCAATATCTATCAAGATGATCAAACCTACAATGTATCCAATCAACAATTTTGCTCAAAAAATGCTTCAAATCATCATTCAATTGTTTCAGCACACACATTTGCGTCAATATGAGATATTCAATGTGTCGACCTAATTAAAATTAGTTTGTTAGTGGGGTTTCAAAATTTAAAGTTTTGAAATGGTTTTTGTCTTAGAACTTCAACGTTGGAGGTTAGAAATCGGTGCCTTAGGGTATATGGAGTCAAAACAGAAAGGAGCCTGAGGTTTTGAAAGGATGATGAATTAAAAGGCTGGAGGGAAGGGTTTAAAAGTGTTGCAAAAGCTGAGGGGCCTTAGAATCAAAAACCCTAAGGGAAGAGGCTCACTCCAGTGTTGTAAACAAGGAGCCTTAGTGCTCTTCCTCCTTCTTTAGGTCAACTTGGAAAATGGCTAGCATGAAATAATAAGTCCCTAGGGAGAAAGTGTTGTAAGGATAAGGCTTTCAAACCATAGAAGATGGTGGCCCTAGGTGTAGATAAACTAATCTAGGCCACAAGTTTTATCTTTAAACCTATACTTCAGCTAGCTTAGAGGAAGAAGCAAGATGAGTGTAGCCAGGCTAGGGTCAATCCTTCTTCTTCAATGGATGAAAAATCTCTCTCAAGGGACATGTAACGGCCCTACTTGTGTGCTTGTTACTAGGGTTTCAAATCGACAATTTAATAAGCAAATGCAAGTAATTATACCTACAACCATTCAATTAGAAATGCCAAGAAAATCCTTACACATATCATGAAGAGGCATAAACGTCTAGTTGTAAACCTTCCTTTGAGAGAAATGCCATAAGATACCAAAAATATCCTTCCAATAGCAAATCTGCCTCACTTGAACAAAAAACTACCCGGGCTAAAATCGGTTTCTCACAAGTGTGAGTGAGTTGTGTTTTTGTCAAAATGAGGAAAACATCCTTAATATATATTCTCATGACCTTAATTAAAATTAGGTCGTGGAAACAACCGATAAGGCTAATAACTAAAATCATACTATTTACATTAAGCTGCTAAAAAACCTAAATGAGCAATAAGCAAGGCGTCCATCCCTTTTGAGGGAGACATTATTTTAGGGCAAAACATATGGAAGTGACAAACATTGGCCTCTCACGGGCCTCAAGCCTACATGTGCCAAATCTTTATGTCAAGGTGGAGATATCTTGAGAGGTGGCGTAAAATCTAGATTTGGCGTCTGGAGCCATCAGAGGGACATGTTCCACAGGTGGATGAAACCCCTAGGGCTAGGCTTCGACCAAAGGCATCTGGATGAAATGTCTGTAGCCTTCTTCTTCTCTCGTTACAGGCTCAATCAAGAACTGTCCTATCATTGCACCTTATGGGGTTCCAACAACCATCTAATGGGCTCTTGATCCCCATGGAGGTATGAACTAACCATCTCCCCATGTGGCTGAGACCATGGTACATGTCCGAGTGGACATGGTCCTGCACATCAATTGTTAAGCCCTCCATGGGCTCATTAGTCCCTAGGGATCATAACAATGTCAATCATATTTCATCATTAATTTTATCAAATGCATGCATAAAACCCTAGCATATGTCGTCCAATGGCTAAGAACATTACAATGACCCTCATACAAAGCTAAAGAAAAAGACAAAATGCCCTGTTGGGCCCGACATCCATAAGAAAAGAGAAAGTTTCCAGAGGATATCATCAAGCCATCGCAGTGGTGGTGTGGTCCAAGGATGTCTAGACATAGTGAAAGGCAGTGATATTGTCCAGTGGGTGCCTTTGTAGGGGCCGAGTTGTACTGTCATGGATGCAATTCTTTCCAAGCCCTTTATTGCCTTCATTCTTTCTTTTCTTTATTGCACTGCTTTCTTTTTATTCACGGTCTAACTAGAGGACCTTTGCCTTGGCATGGTGACCAGTCGTGATGTTTCCTAAGTACTTTGCAGAGATGATAAGGCATTTCATGATGAGGCATGCTTCATATAGTCATGCGACCAAAGGTTATTGCCCTGGTGTGGTAACCAGGTAGTGGCAATGTGATGTTGTTAGTTACCCATGAACATAATGGGTTAGCTCATCACCGAGACCCCCATCCTCTTGGCTAGGTCTTGTTTTGTCATTTTTCTTGGTCCCTCTTGTTTCTTATTGGGGGTTTTATTGCCTTCTCGAGGGGATCTGGTATCTGAGGTGTTATTTTTTGTAGTTTTTATATTTTACCAACTGCTTTTTACCTCCTAGGCCTTTAGTCCCTTCTTACCACAAGATAAGGTGTAACCCACAAGCAGTCGTAAATGTCGGACTAGGGGAATGGGATAGATTGGTAGAACAAGATGTAGAATGATGATATGTGGGAAGCGGACGATGTCTTCAAATCCCCTCGGTGTGCTCCAAAACCTATGGGTACAAGCTTGCTGGGGCACCCATCCCAGCCATGGTCAAGTGGGTTGGTGTAGATCAGCGGTCGTCAGAAATGTAAAGAATTTGATGCATATATCTGAAAGGTATAAAGATCAAAAAAGACTTTATCTGGTGATACTTGGACCAATTACCTCATGGAGCAGAGTCTTCTCCGATACAAGACAAAGTCGAAGGTGATGGATGTTCTTTGCTACTTGACAGGACAAATGCGGTGAAGAAGAAGAAGATATCGGAGGACCATGCTAGTCAGCTCGGTACTCCATGTCTAGGACACATGGGGTACTCCATGTCTAAGACCTGTGGGCCTCGAGACATGATCTCCTAGTTATCCCTAAAAATCGGGGATAACAGTGCCTACATAAATAGTGCACCATTGAACTTTAGTTAGATGAATGCACTGGTCAACTATAATATATGACACATTGATGCGTTAAACAATAAGACTCACTAGATATCACTATAAATATTTCACAAAACAACTTGGATGATTTTCTTTTTAAAGATTCTCTATTGAATGTGTTTTAAATATATTACATATTGGTGTATTATAATGCACAATACACCAAATTTGTTACATATTTTCCATACAATTTTGGTGTTTATTTAAAATTTTACAAAAAAACTTACTAGTGTGCACAAATGTATGGTGCACCGATGTGTTGTTTCTATAAAATGCACCAAATTAAGTAAAAACATTTATTTATGAAGTATAGGTTTTTATTCCAAAACAATTAAAAGCTCAACGGTGATTTTATTGTCATGACATGCATTGATGCACCTACATAAATAACAAACCAACATGTGATTTAAAAAAACAAAACAATAGTGCACATGAGACATATTAGTGCACATGCATGTGTGACCTTTAGGCTCACCAAAATAGGGTTAAATTAAAAATATAAAAAAACAAAAAAATTCCAAATTGTAATTTTATTTTTCATTTCCTTCAATGCTTCCAACCATGCAAGCACCAGTGCTCACAATCCATGTACATCTGCCCCATTGTTAGTGCCACTCTGTTGTCGAATTCTTCAATTCGTTCACTTTGCGGGTTGATTTGGTTCATTTTTTTAATGTTGCAAGTTGCATATTTTCATTTGTTATATACATGGAAACCATGCCTCCTTGTCAGGCAAGAGACTGAGTAAATTTTGTATTACTTCTTCATTTACATTTTTAGCAGATTAAAATTTACAATTTAGCTTAAAATTGCCATTTTTTATTTAAAAACAAAAATTGTGCAATGTGTTCAAACTACTCGACTCACAGCGAACAAACATGATACATCTTATAAATCTACAAGACCCACCATTAGAAATGCATCCTATATTCTTATCAGATGCATCATACACAAGGCAACAATTGGTAAATATAAACACCATAAATGGTGCTTCACAATAATAAATGCACCGGTAGGTCTTGCAAGTTAAAATTTCAAATTCCTACACTTTCTGGTGTTTTTACGATGCTTCTCGATATTATAAACACCAGTAAAACACAAAAATAAATAAATTATCCACTTTTCAGTGCTCTTTATAATATCTAGAAGCATCAGGGGTGATGCTTCTCGATATCATAAACACACTAGTAAAACATAAAAATAAATAAATTTCCCAACTTTTCGTTGTTTTTTGTAATATCTATGAGCATCGTTGGTGATTTTTCTCAATATTGTAAGTGCATTGCTTATCCATTCTACTATAATATATGCCAAAGTTGTTGGTGCTCTAGGAAATGTATGATGACACTATTATTAGTGTCTTCATATATGTCAAGCACACTTTAAATCCAAAGCAAATAAAAACTTTCCAATATTATTGATGTGGTTCAATATGTATAGACATATCATTTTGTGGCGTGTTGGATAATATAAAGTGCATTGTTAGGCACCAATGCCCCTATACAAATAGTGCATCAATAATAATAATAATAATAACCATATTCACTTTACCGATGTGACGGGTTTTTATAATGAGCATCGCTACAATGCATCTGAGAATATAAAGCACATCGGTAGGCATATGTGGAGATGGACTAGTGAGAATGTGTGAACATCCTATTTAGCTAGGTGGAACCACTAGATGTCAAAGGTAATATTATCATTATGTTTTGATTAATCTGATTGCATATTTTTTTGTCTTATTAAATTCACATGTAATTTATTATAATATTTTGTTTAGATTGTCTAGTTATTGTTGTATATTATTTTGCAAATATTGACACATATATTGGGGAAGGTGCCTCCCCAACAAGATGAGGAGATAGTTGAGGTGGATTAGATTACTCAAGTGTAGAGAGATATCATGTCATTCAAGCCAAATCATAGATTTTGTCAATAGGTGATAGATCAACTATGTGCATTGATGGATCGCCATGGAGTGGTCCCTGCATGAGCTAGAGAGATCATGCAAAAACCCAAGCTTGTGTTTTTATGGGAGACACTTCTAGTGGTATTCTTTGAATTTGTCTATTGAAGACAATGATCCTCCACCTCCTCTTCCACAAGCCAACCAACCATCATCTTCTCTACAAATCGATCAACAAGTTGTTATGCCCATTGCACTCACTACTAAGACTATTGACATTATGGGTGCATCAGGTGATAAAGTTTATAGTGGGAAGGTATATCATATATTGCTTTCTCCATTATTATATGGTAAAGTTATTTATGACTCTAGCTTTTGTGGTGGAGGTATTGACGCTTCTAGCTCTGGTGGTCGAGGTATTGATGCCTCTGGCTCTAGTGGCGAAGGTACCAATGTCTCTAGCTTTGGTAGCAGGCCTAAGTTATAGCAATTATTGATATGTATATATTGAATTGCCACAATGTATTTTCTACATATATATTTGATCTGAGGTGTGTTTGTGTGTGTATGGAGAGAGAGAGAGAGAGAGAGAGAGATTTGATATTATATTTCTTATATATTATTCCTTTTCATATCATGTTGATATTGTTTTATTTATAAAAAGCGTTGTCTAGCTGTTCTACAAAATGGATTTTTTTCGTCGGAATCCGACGATATAAATTTACACGAATCACTATTTTTTGTTGTTCAAAATCTATTTTTGAATGCAGAAATGGATTCTGCATGTTGAAAAACCATTGAGGCACTCATATTATACAGAAATAGTCACTCAAATCTACGAATCTAACAATTTCTTGTCAGATTTTGGGCAAATGTCCCTAGAAAAAATTACGATTTCGTAGAACGTTTAGCCTACGGCTTTATAAAATGTATTATGTGTATGTTAATGATTCATATTATTAATGATTTATTTGTTTTTAAATTAAATTTGAAATGTATCGTTAATTTAAATTTGAGATGCCATATTTGATGTATTTAAGATGTTATTACCATTCGTGTATAATATGTTTTTTCATCTCATGTTGATGTTGATGTTGTTTGATTTATACAATGTATTGTGTATGTTAATGATTAACAGTAATGATTTCTCTGTTTTTAAATCAAATGTGAGATGTATCACTCATTTAAATTTGAAATGCCATAAAATGTTTAACTCTAGTTAAAATCATTTAATGTCATTTCTCCATTGTAATCATTTAATTAAATGYCATTATATAATGTTTAGCCATTTTTCACAGTGAATTATTTGTCGTGCAAGAATATAAAATATGTTGATTAAACTTGATTAATTGATTCATTCAATGAAATAATTAATCATTTGTTTCGTTTTAGGGGTGGCAGGTGCGGGGGGGTCATCTTTGATCCAGAAGGCAAACTGGAAACAACCTTCACCTGGGGTATAGGCACATCCACATACGATCAAGCTAAATCATATGCTCTTCTTCAGGGTCTTTCTTTCACAGTTGAAAGAAATATAGAATCATTGATTGTCATAGGAGATTCGAGTGTTATTATCAAAACAATGGTTATGAATCTAACCTCATTGGACAATAATCTAGCTCAGGTTATTGCTCGAATTAACAAAGAGGTTCTCAATCTACATTTGGTTTCATATTTCCATGTCATAAGAAAATTCAATAGTTAAGCAAATATTTACCAATTCTAAATAATAATAATAAATGATTTAATCAATGATTACCCAATTTGATTAAGAGTTTAAATCAATATATGTGACTAAATTATATTTTTAAAATTTATTCTTAAATGTTTTTACTAAATTTTTCATTAATTTGGATAAAATTAAAATTATTGTAGTTAAATCTAACAAAATAATTATTCCTCCAATTTTATATAGTGATAACATCATGTAAATTGTAAATTGTTTGTTATCTTATTTACATTTTTAGTAGATTAAAATTTACAATTTAGCTTAAATTTCCATACTTTTCATTTTAAAAAAATTGTGTGGTGCATTCAAATTGTTCGACTCACACTGGACAAACACGGTGCATAATGTAAATCTACAAGATGCACCATTAGTAGTGCATCCTATATTGTTACATGATGCATCATACACAAGGCAACAATTGGTAAATAGAAGCACCATAGGTGGTGCTTCACAATACAATAAATGCATCAACAAGGTTTGCTTTAAATTTTTGAATTCCTATGCTTTTCGATGCTATTTATAATATATAGAAGCATCGTTGGTGATGTTTCTTGATATTATAATTACACTAGTAAAACATAAAAACTAAATAAAATTCTCCACTTTTTTGTGCTCTTTAGAAAATCTAGAAGCATCATGGGCGATGCTTCTCGATATCATAAACGCACCAGTAAAACATATAAACAAATAAATTTCCCAATGTTTTAGTGCTTTGTGAGCATTTTTGGTGATGATTCTCAATATTGTAAATGCATCACTTAGTCATTCCACTGTAATATATACCAAAGACGTCGATGCTCTAGGAAATGAACGACAACACCATTATCAATGTATTCATATATATCAAGCAAATCATAAATCCAAATCAAATAAAAACTTTCTAATATTATTGGTGTGGTTAAAATTGTATAGACATATCGTTTTGCAATGCATTGGAGCATATAAAGTGCATTGTTAGGTGTCAATTCCCCTATACAAATAGTGCATAGATAGTAATAATAATGTTGAAATATTGTAACTACAAAGAGTATTCTATTTATTATTGAGTGATTATTCATTAGATCAATCCCCTTTTGTGGATTGATCATGTCGGGCATTGTAATTGACCAAATCCCCTTTTGTAGATTGGTCAAACCCTAATTTTATTATGCAAATTAAGAAGTCAGCCCCTGGGCCTAACTAAAGTGGTTTTAACCACTAAGAAGACCAGTCGGACCTGCCTAGTGAAGAGACACCTTTCCAACACCTGCCAGCCAGTATAAATAAAGGAAGCTAACGCCTCATTATGTCATTCACTCATTCGCTCATCAAGTGTGTAAGTTTGGTAGCTGCAGTTGGGAGAAGAAGGAAGAGAGAGGCACATTGCTTAGTGTTGGATATTCTCTAGTGTTTTGGTTTATTGTCTTGGCATTGTATTGGCTATATATATTAAGGAAGGTTTTGTTGGGTTTTCTTCCCAATGAGGGTTTCCCAGGATAAATGTTGTGTATCTTGTGATTGTGTTTCTCTCCGTGATCCTACCTATGCTATTGTTATCTAGTAAATTGAAAAACCTAATAATAGATCAAAACTTAACATGGTATCAGAGCTAAGCTGAAGACAACATCTTTCACTGGATAAAGAAAAACATCATTGTTGTCGTACAAGAAAATTAGGGCTTTTTGTTGAAGAGGAATATCAGCCTAAAAACCATCTAGAAAAATGTACCCTATCCTAGGGAACTCTTTGGCACCTTGAGTGCACCTTTT
>SNQJ01S0000415.1:804961-824676 GCA_010110895.2 Picea sitchensis
GCAGGTGTTGGAAAGGTGTCTCTTCATTGGGCAGGGCCGAATTGTCTTCTTAGTTGTTAAAACCACTTTAATTAGGCCTGGGGGGCGACTTATTAATTTTCATAATACAATTAGGGTTTGACTAATCCACAAAAGGGGATTTGGTCAATTACAATGCCCAACATGATCAATCCACAAAATGGGATTAATCTAATGAATAATGACTCAATAATAAATAGATTACTCTTTGCAATTACAATATTTCAACACTCCCCCTTAACAAGAAGGGTATTCTACAATATCATTAAGAGAGAAAGAGGGAAACAACATCAACAACATCTGGAACACTGATTGGCATATCTATAAATCATAAGAAGTTTTTCTCATCATCAATATCATCATCCACAACAAGGAGATGGAATGGCATCATCGCCATCTGCATCAACATGGATTAGTATAACACTAACACATCATCATCATCAATAATAGTACGAGGTTGATACAACATCAACAACAACAACATCACAACACAAAGGCTGAAGCATCATCAACATCGACACTAAGTTGGAAATACTCAGCACAAAGCTGGCATCTCATCAACAACAACACTAAGTTGGAAATATTCATCACGAAGCTGGCATCTCATCAACATCAACATGAAGCTAGAAACCTTTAGCATGAGGCTGACATCTTAACAACATCAGCACGAAGCTGGAAATCTTTAGCATGAGGTTGACATCTCAACAACATCAACATGAAGCTGGAAATCTTCAGCATGAGGATGTCATCTCAACAACATCAACATGAAGCTATAAATATTTAGCACGAGGATGAAATCTCAACAACATCAACACAAAGATGGAAATATTCATCACTAGGCTGGCATCACAACAACATAATCACGAAGCTGGAAATCTTCAGCACAACGCTCACATCACAACAACATTAACACGAAGCTGGAAATATTCAGCACAAGGATGGCATCACAACAACATCAACATGAAGTTGGAAATATTTAGCACAAGGATGGGATCAACACTACTCCCCCTTTTGAGGGAGGTCCTTTCGGACTACACCAAGATTGTCTCGAAAGTGCTCAAAATTTACACGAGACAAAGGCTTGGTCAACACATATGCAACATGTTCATCTGTGCCAACATAATAGAGCTTTATGGCTCCTCTCTGCACCATATCATGAATGAAGTGATCTCGAATCTCTATCACCTTCGACTCATCATGGAACACATAATATTATACAACTCTGGTTATCACATAGGATCACGATGGCTTCCATATCCATATCAAATGGATCTATCAACAACATCCAAAGCCATATGGATTCACAACTGGCGGAACATGCAACAATGTATTCCACTTCTGTCGTGATGAGAGCAATATTTGATTGCTTCCTAATCTGCCATGAGATCATGGTTGAGCCCAGACTAAAACAACATCCTGAAGTGCTCTTTCTATCATAAACACTTCCAGCTCAATTTGAATCAATATATCCATACAATCTGAAGTCATGATCTCTAGTATAACAAATACCAAAATCCAACGTACCCTTAAGGTATCTCATCACATGTTTTGCATCATCAAGGTGAACACATCTGGGTTCTACCAGATACCAACTCAAGGAAAAACATATATTTGGCCTGGTATTCGTCAGATACATCACTAAACCAATAATCTATATGTACATAGTAGCGTCAACCAATTCTGAGGAGGTATCTACCAGAAGCTTCAACTTTGTTTCCATGGGTGTGTACATGGATTTACATTTCAACATGTCAAGCCTCTTTGAAAGATATTTTCTGGGTTCTTCCAAACTTCAAGACCTAAGAAATAATGCATTAGGTCTTTCATCAAACTTTGTAACGAGCTTCTTCAACAATCTGTGATGATATTTTATTCATCTTTGTCAAGAATACATCATCTACATATAGTAGCAACAATATAATTGGCTCATCATTCATAACCTTGAAGTGAAGGTTAGAATCAATTTTACTCTTGGTAAAGCCCAAACTCGTCAGGAAACTGTCAATTCTCCCATACTAAGCTCTAGGAGCTTGCTTCAACACATACATAGCTTCCTTAAACTGACATACATGAGTCTTTCTATCTTCGACTTCAAATCAAATTTTCACATCACTTTGTACCAACCTGATACACTTGCTCAGCTGCAACTCAATCTGCACAATCATGTGCTAGCTCTATGTGATTTCTGCAAATCACCATCAGTCTTACTGTCTGGGAGTATGTCCTCTACTCTTTCTACAACTGTTCCTTTGGAAGTGGGACTCTCTACTTGCAGTTGCTTTGAAGCTGAGAATGGTTGCTTCATTTTCACTGTGACTGTTGAAATCTGAGAGTAACTCCTCTAATTCATCACGACAACAACTTCATCTGAAATTAAGAGTGGCTCAATAACTGATACTGAAGGTAGCTCTTCTTCTTTCATGGAGGTAACTCTATATTTCATTATAGTCATGTCGCCATGACCCAACTAATGTACTGCACCAACTGCCACTCAATTTTGAATATGGGGATTGATCCCCCTGCATCTCATACTATATATGAATCATGGTTGTTTTGGTTGTCTTCATGAATATTGGAACTATTTCTTCAATTACTAGAGTAAGTGTCTCGTCGTAGTCTTCTCCCTCTTGCTGGGAGAATCCTCTGGACACACATTAGGCTTTGTACATCTGCAACATGCTTGATCTGTTAGATCAATCTTGGAAGTCAATAATTACTTCTCTTATAGTCTCACGGTAAAATCCATACCCTAGTCTTTTTTATTGCCTTCCTTCTCTGTCACTGAAACAAAGGAATCTTCCCATGATATGTCATATCTCCTAGTAGTTTCTAAAGCTACGATCTAGTCTTCTCATGTCATCTGTTTCCCAATCTTCGAAGTTGTCTCTTCATCCGATCCTTTCTGAGATCAGGCTTACTCTTGATTTCTTCTGAGTCTACAAGGACGTCATCATCTCTTATAGGGTATACTTGGTGTTGAATACCAAGTCTAAATATGAAGAGTTGATTCAGACTTCAAGTGAATTCTGCTTCCTGTCAAGGTGGCTTCATTATCCTTTGAACAAGTCTACTATGATTTCTTGTTCTAATGTTTGGTCATCTTTGGAGCCTTCTTCTCCTTACAATCAATATCCATATGAGATACTTTGGATCTCAAAAATAGCTTTTTCTTCATCTTATTTGGTACATGAATGTATATGGTCATGTATATAGTATTTGTCATGTCTCATCTAATCTGTTGCCTTCTGCAACCTTCACTATAGCTTCCTCGGGGCTATCACATGTGACCTGAAACAAGGTCAACAAAACAACATGAAAGAATAATACTCTTTTGATAATAGTAATAAAACAATAGCACAAATAATCATCACAGTGGCTCCTTTAGAGCTATCACTTGTGACCTGCCTGAAACAAAGATCAAAAGTAAGAAATATAATACAAAATGAAATCAACACTCTTCTAGTGTTGTGATCAAACATTCCTCCATGGTAACCTGGGACCAAAACAAGAAGTTTCTCCTAGAGGAGATGTTAGTTGTATCTGGTAAATGATTACCTTAAGCATTTATCTCAATATGCTCACATGCTACCAAGTATAATATTTTTCAAAGATTTCTACTTCAACTATAGTGTTTACTTGTAAAGGGGTAGTTATCAACTTGTCATGTGCAACTTTGAATCTTATAAACTTAATTAATCAAACTTGGAACCTGGAGTCTTGTCCTCAAGAATGCGTGTGTTGTTTTTATTTCAAGTCTCCTTCACTCAAGATGAACAATGCTTTCTTCAACCTGTCTTTTGTACTAAGACAATATGTTATCTTGACAGAAAGTTGGGTTAGAAAATAAATTCTATGATCTCAACTTTAATCCATCTAATACCTTGACTTTAATTTTTGACCAAAGGTTAGTATGATGGTCATAGATTCAACATGAAACCTAGATCAAAATAATGTAATAACAAATAGATGCATATCAAAATAATCAAACCTGGGTTGCATTATTCCTATGAATGTGTCGGATCTGAGATCCTTCTGGATCTATGACAAGATATCCCTTCTCTTGCAAATTCCCTTTAAAGCTTAACAGTTTAAACATATGTGAGTACATACCTATGATAGTATTTGCAGGTAGTGGCACCATTTGGTAACAACGATAATAATTACCAACCCTTTTAAAACTTTAAGGGTGTCTGTAACTGGTACTGCAAATGATACTTCAACTGATACTACAACTACAATTGATATTGCAATTGCAATTGATACTACAACTGATTAGAACTGCAATTGCAAACAGCTAGGGTTTGAGAGCCCTAATTTTCAAACCAAATTTTGGTCACGATCGAGGGGACTAGATGCAGCGGGCTAAGCTGTTTGATGGAATGTTAGATTTCAAAAATTTCAATTTTACCCCTTAAAACTTGACATTGAAATATGGACCGACATTGGTTTTGGTTCCCTAGTTTTCAAGTACTTAAGTTTGGTATACGGTTTTCTAGTACCGGTCAAAACTAGGGCTTGACTTTCCAGAGTATCGACCTTGAAAAAATTTGCACTCAAGGTGCCAAAGAGTTCCTAGGCTAAGGCACACTTTTCTAGATGAAAGGGTTTTTAGGCTGCTATTCCTCTTCAACAAAAGCCCTGTAATTTTCTTATCGATAGCAGTGATGTTTTTTCTTTATCGATGAAAGATGTTGTCTTGGCTTAGCTCACGATACCATGTTAAGTTTGATCTATTATTAGGTTTTTCAATTTACTAGATAGCGATATGGGTGGATCTGGAGAGAAACACAATCACAAGATACACAACTTATTTATCACCAGAAACCCTCATTGGGAAAACCAACAAACAGCTTATAATATATAGCCAATACAATGCCAAGACAATAAACCAAAACAGCAGAGAATATCCCAGCCTTAAATGTGCTCTCTTCCTTCTTCTCCCAAGCACCAGCTACCAAACTTAAGCTTGATGGCGAATGAGTAGATGACATAATGAAGTGATTAGCTTCCTTTATTTATCATCGGTGTTGGAAAAGATGTCTCTTCAACTGAATGGTCAGAGCTTGTCTTCTTAATTGGTTAAAACCACTTTAGGTTAGGCCAGGGCTGACTTCTTAATTTATAATAAAGTAGAGGTTTGACCAATCTGCAAAATAGGATTTGGTTAATTACAATGCCCAGGTATGATCAATCCACAAAGGGATTGATCCAATGAACTCAATCACTTTCGATAATAAATAGAATACTCTTTGTAGAATACAATATTTCAAGCGTATTATTACTATCTATGCACTATTTGTATAGGGGAATTGACACCTAACAATGCACTTTATATGCTCCAATGCATTGCAAAACGATATGTCTATACAATTTTAAACTTACACCAATAATATTTTAGAAAGTTTTTATTTGGATTTTGTATTTAAGATTTAAGCGATATATGAATACATTGATAATGGTGTTGTCGTTCATTTCCTAGAGCATCGACGTCTTTGGTATATATTACAGTGGAATGACTAAGTGATGCATTTACAATATTGAGAATCATCACCAAAAATGCTCACAAAGCACTAAAACATTGGGAAATTTATTTGTTTATATGTTTTACTGGTGCGTTTATGATATCGAGAAGCATCGCCCATGATGCTTCTAGATTTTCTAAAGAGCACGAAAAAGTGGAGAATTTTATTTAGTTTTTATGTTTTTTACTATTAAATTATAATATCAGAAGCATCAATAACGATGCTTCTATATATTATAAATAGCATCGAAAAGCATAGGAATTCAAAAATTTAAAGCAAACCTTGTTGATGCATTTATTGTATTGTGAAGCACCACCTATGGTGCTTCTATTTACCAATTGTTGCCTTGTGTATGATGCATCATGTAACAATATAGGATGCACTACTAATGGTGCATCTTGTAGATTTACATTATGCACCGTGTTTGTCCAGTGTGAGTCGAACAATTTGAATGCACCACACAATTTTTTTTTTTTTTTTTTTTTTTTTTTTTTTTTTTTTTTTTTTTTTTAAGTAAATAAAAATGTAAATAAGATAACAAACAATTTACAATTTACATGATGTTATCACTATAGATGGAGAGAATAGTGTTTATTTAAGGATTTAGCTACAATAATTTTAATTTCCATCCAATTAATGAAAATTTAGTAGAAACATTTAGGTCAGTACCCAAAATATAATTTAGTCACATATATTGATTTAAACTCTTAATCAAATTAGTCAAATGTTGAGTTAATCATTTTAATGTGTGTTAGGGAATTGTAATGTTGTAACTATTAAGATTTTCTTATGACATGGAAATGAAACAAGTAGATTAGGAACCCCTCTTTGTGTGGTAATAACACAGGCTGAATTATAGATCCAATGAGAGTTAGATTCTAGCCATTGTTTTGAGTATGGCACCTCAGAATCTCCTTGACAATCAATGATTCTATGTTCTTTCCTTTGTGAAAGAAGACCACGAGAAGAAAGAGCATATGCTGGCTTGATGGATTTGTGAATATTTTATGCAGGTGAAGATTGTTTCGGTTGCCTTCAAGGGTCAAGATGAAGCCCCCCACACTTTTGCCACCCCTAAAACGAAACAAATGATTAATTATTTCATTGAATGAATCAATTAATCAAGTTTAATCAACATATTTTATATTCTTGCCCATTAATGAATTCTTGTGAAAATGGCTAAAGCATTATATGTGGCATTTAATTAAATGAATTACAATGGAAATGACATTCAAATAGTTTAACTAGGTTAAACATTTTATAGCATTTCAAAGTTAAACAAAAGGCTGATACATCTCACGTTTGATTTAAAAGCAGAGAAATCATCTTGGTAATCATTACTTATACCTGATACATTGTATAAATCAAACAACATCAACATCAACATGAGATGAAAAAACATAATATACATGAAGGTCAGCAATAACATCTTAAATACATCGATGCACCTTAATCTCAATTTAAAATTAGCGATGCATTATAAATTTAATTTAAAACAAATAAATCGTGTAATATGGATCATTAACATACATAATACATTTTATAAAAACATGGAGTAAGCGTTCTACGAGATAAATGGTACTAAGAGGACATTTAAGAAATCACGACAAAGAAATTTGTTAGATTAAGTAGATTTAGTGACTATTACGTATAATATGGGTGCCTCAATGGTTTTCAACATGCGAGAATCCATTTTAAATTCAAAAATAGATTTTTGAACAACAAAAATAGTGATTAGTATAAATAGAGATTTATAGAATAGGATTAAGTGAAAAAAATCATTTTGTGAAACAATTTTAAGACAGTACTTGGCACATAAATAAAACAATATCAGCAACATTAGCGAGAGATAATATGAAATATAATATCAAGTCTCTCTCTCTTTCTCTCCAATACACACACAAACACACCTCCAGGATCAAGTATATTATGTAGAAAATGCATTGTGTGATTGAATATGCCATATCAATGGTGCTACTCTTGGAGCTGCTACCAAAGCTAGAGTTGGTACCTTCGCCACTAGAGCCAGAGGCATCAATACCTCGACCACCAGAGCTAGAAGCGTCAATACCTCCACCACAAAAGCTAGAGTCATAAATAACTTTACCATATAATAATGGAGAAAGCAATATATGATGTACCTTCCCACTATAAACTTTATCACCTGATGCACCCATAATGTCAATAGTCTTAGTAGTGAGTGCAATGGGCGTAACAACTTGTTGATCGATTTGTAGAGAATATGATGGTTGGTTGGCTTGTGGAAGACGAGGTGGAGGATCATTGTATTCAATAGACAAATTCAAAGAATACCACTAGAAGTGTCTCCCATAAAAACACAAGCTTGGGTTTTTGCATGCTCTCTCTAGCTCATGCAGGGACCACTCCATGACGATCCATCAATGCACATAGTTGATCTATCACCTATTGACAAAATCTATGATTTGGCTTGAATGACATGATCTCTCTCTACACTTGAGTAATCTAATCCACCTCAACTATCTCCTCTTCTTGTTGGGGAGGCACCTTCCCCAATATATGTGTCAATATTTGCAAAATAATATACAACAATAACTAGACAATCTAAACAAAATATTATAATAAATTACATGTGAATTTAATGAACAAAAAATATGCAACTGGATTAATCAAAACATAATGATAATATTACTTAAATCTAGTGGTTCCACCTAGCTAAATAGGATGTTCACACATTCTCACTAGTCCATCTCCACATATGCCTACCGATGTGCTTTATATTCTCAGATGCATTGTAGCGATGCTCATTATAAAACCGTCATCGGTGAAGTGGAATATGGTTATTATTATTATTATTATTATTCTGATGCACTATTCTTGTATAAGAACCTTCAGTGCCTAACAATACATATATATTATCCAACCATACAAACTAATTATGTCTATACAATTCCAGACCACATAAATGTGTGGAAAGTTTTTATTTGCTTTGGATTTAAAGTGTGTTTGGCATATATGAAGACACTAATAATAGTGTCATCATACATTTCCTAGAGCACTAACAACTTTGGCATATATTATAGTAGAATGGATAAGCAATGCACTTACAATATTGAGAAAAATCACCAACGATGCTCATAGATATTACAAAAAAGAACGAAAAGTTGGGAAATTTATTTATTTTTTATGTTTTACTAATTGTGTTTATGATAGAAGCATCACTTACGTCTTCTAGATATTATAAAACCTTGAAAATGGAGAATATCGTTGTTATTTTTGTTTCTTGGTGTTTATAATATAAAACGTAAATAAAAACCTGAAAGTGTAGAATTTAGAAATTTTGCTTACAGAATCTGCGGTGCATTTATTATTGTGAAGCACCATTTATGGTGTTTCTATTTACCAATTGTTGCCTCGTGTATGATGCATATGATAAGAGATATGGGATGCATTTCTAATGAACAAGTCTTGTAGATTTATAAGTGCATCATGTTTCATTGTGAATTAGGTAGTTTTAGAACACATTTGCAGTTTTGTTTTAAAATGCAAAATGGCAATTTTAAGCTAAATTATGAAGTGCAATTTGCTAAAAATAAAATGAAGAGGTAATGAAATTTACTTGATCTCTTCTGACAAAGGAGGCATGGTTTTCCATCTTATATAACAAATGAAAATATGACACAACGAATACAAAAATGAACCAAATCAACATAAAAGTGAAATTGAAGAGATTAAAATTAGCAGTGGCACTAACAATGGTGGATGTACATGGATTGTGAACCTTGGTGCTTTGCATGGTTCGGCGATGAAGGAAATGAAAAATAAAATTACAATTTGGAATTTTCGTTTTTTTATTTTGTTTAACCTATTTTGGTGAGCCTAAAAGGTCACACATGCATGTGCACTAATATGTCTCATGTGCACTATTGTTTTGTTTTTTTAAATCACATGTTGGTTTGTTATTTATGTAGGTGCATCAATGCATGTCATGACAATAAAATCACCGTTGAGCTTTTAATTGTTTTGGAATAAAAACCTATACTTCATAAATAAATGTTTTTACTTAATTTGGTGCATTTTATAGAAACAACACATCGGTGCACCATACATTTTGTGCACACTAGTAAGTTTTGTAAAATTTTAGAATAAACACCAAAATTATGGAAAATATGTAACAAATTTGGTGTGTTGTGCATTATAATACACCAATATGTAATATATTTAAAACACATTGAATAGAGAATCTTTAAAACGAAAATCATCCAAGTTGTTTTGTGAAATATTTATAGTGATATCTAGTGAGTCTTATTGTTTTACGCATCAATGTGTCATATATTATAGTTGACCAGTGCATTCATCTAACTAAAGTTCAATGGTGCACTATTTATGCTGAAACATTATCCATGATTTTTTAGGGATAACTAGGAGATCATCTCATCTACGAGGCCCTGGTCTTGCTTAGACATGGGTAAAGAGATGGATGACACAGGCATGTGCTGGAGGGCCAAATCTTTCTTCTTCTTCACGGGTGTCTGTCATTGTAACCAACATACATCACCTTCGGCTTGGACTTGTGTCAGAGAAGACTCCTGCTCCATGATGTAATTGGTCCAAGTATCATGGTTTGTGTTATATTTGATCATTATAAACTTCAAATATATGCATCAAATTCCTTTCATTTCGGCATTGCTTGGATCTTACACTAACCCTTGACCATGATTTGGGGGATTAACGGGGTACCCCTAGCAAGCTTGTACCCTGGGTTTGGTTATGCAGGGGATTTTGTAGAGCCATCGTCCACTCCCACATATCATCATTCTTACATCTTATCTCCCACTCATCTATCCCATTCCCTAGTCTGAACATTAGGATGAACTTTGTTTGTGGGTTACACCTTATCTTGTGGTAAGAAGGGACTAAAGACTGGGAGGTAAACGGAGTTGGTAAGAGATA
The DNA here is from genome assembly GCA_010110895.2 of Picea sitchensis. Lineage (NCBI taxonomy): Eukaryota > Viridiplantae > Streptophyta > Pinopsida > Pinales > Pinaceae > Picea > Picea sitchensis. The sequence continues at coordinate 815,434 of SNQJ01S0000415.1, forward strand.
AAAGCCATAAAATAAAACCTAGAGATGCCTGCATACAGGGATCCCCAGGAAGGCAATAAAAAACCTCTCAATAAAAACAAAGAGGAAGAAAAATGACAAAAGCAAGACCTAGCCAAGAGGATGGGGTCTCGGCATGAGCCAACCCATTATGTTCATGAGTACCTAGCGGTATGACACTTGCCATTATCGTTTACCATGCCTAGGAAGTGACCTTTGGTTGCATGGCTAAGGGAAAGGCGATCTCATCACGCAGGCAGAAGCCCTTATCATCTCTGTGAAAGTGCTTGTAGTATACTTGTCATTGCTTGGTCTACACCAAAGCTGAGTGTCCTCTAGTTACCATGAAATAAAAAGAAAGAAAAGTAATAAAGAAAGAAAAGATAATGAAGGCAATAAAGGAGCTTGGAAAGAATTGCATCCATGGCAGGTACAACTAAGCCTCCTACAAAGGCACCTGAGGATGTATCACCCTGTCTTTCACTGTAATACGGACATCAGCAAGACCACACCACCTCGTGATACATGGCTTGGATGATATCCTCACCGGAAACTTTCCTTTTCTTATGGATCTTGGCCAAAATAGGCATTTTGTCTTTTCTTTTAGCTTTGTATAGTAGGTCATTGTAATGTCTTTGAGCTGTTGAACGATATGCTAGGGGTTTTATGCATGCATTTTGATAAAATTAATGATGAAATATGATTGACATTGCTACAATCCCCATGACTTATGCGCCCATGGAGAGGATTTTTGATCTTTTGAGACCATGCCGTGGACATGTACCAAGTGAGTACGAGTACATGGGGAGATGATTAGTTAGGACCTCCATGGAAATTTGAAGCCCATTAGACCGTTGTTGGGACCTCATCCCGAGGCTGAAGCAGGGGGACAGTCATCAGTCGAGCCTTTGCACGAGAGAAGAAGAAGGACATTTTTCATCCAGGACGCCGCCGTGTTGCTTGTAGGCAGCCCTAGGAGTTGACCCACTACTTGAGTGGAACATGTCCCTCGATGGCTCAGGACGTCATCTAGGAGCCTTTGATGTCACCTCTAGTATATTCCACCTTGACATAGCATTTTGGCACATGTGGCATAGTTTAGAGGCCCAGAGAGCTGATGGCACGTCATCTAGTGCTATGTGTTTTGCCTAAAAGGGCCAATGTCTCCCTCAAAGGGCTGGGCATCCTTATTACTCATTTAGGGTTTCTTTTAGCGGTTAATGTAAAATAGTATGATTTTTTAGTTATTAGCCTTGTTGATTATTTTAATGACCTAATTTTAATTAAAGGTCATGAGAATCTTATATATTGAGGATGTTTTCCTCATTTGAAGACAACACAATTCACTCACACTTGTGAGTGCTGATTTTGCACCCTCTAGGGTAGTTTATTTCTAAGTGAGGAGCATTTGTTATTGGAAGGATATTTTTGGAATCTTATGGCATTTCTCTCAAGGAAGGTTTTACAACTAGGATTTGTATGCCTCTCTTCATGATATGCAAATTGATTTTCTTGCAAAACTGCTTAATTGAATGGTTGTAGGTATAATTTCTTGCATTTGCTTATTAAATTGCTGATTTGGAACCCTAGGTATAAACACAAGTAGGTCATTGTTACATGTCCCTTAGAGAGAGATTTTTTCATCCATTGAAGAAGAAGGATTAACCCTAGCCTTTGCTACTCATCTTGCTTCTTCCTTTTAGCTAGCGTTGAAGTTTATAGGTTAAAAGAGGGTGGCGTCCTAGGCCTAGGTTATCTACCTAAGGACATCATCCTTCTAAGGTTTGAAAGCCTTGTCCTTACAACACTTTGTCCTTAGACTTATTATTTATGCTAGCCGTTTTTCCAAAGTTGACCTAAAGAAGGAGGAAAGAAACCTGAGGCCTTGCTTAAGCAACAGGAATTGAGCCTCTTTCCCCTAGGGTTTTTGATTCTGGGGCCCTGCCTTTTCAGCACCGTAGAACCCTACCTTCTATTCTTTAATTCATCATCCTTTCAAAACCTTGTGTGCCTTTTTCTTGTTTGACTCCTACACCATATGCCCAAAGGCACTGATATCTAACCTCCAGTGTTGAAATCTTAGTGTACAAAACATTTCTCAAAACTTTAAATTTTAGAAGCCTAACTAACAAACTAACTAATTAGGGCCATCACAATTGGTTATCTCATCTTAACGCAACAAAAGTTGAATACAAAAGCAATTGAATGATGATTTGAAGCATTTATTATGAACAGAATTGTTGATTGGATACATTGTTAACTTAGTCATCTTGATAGATATTGATGAATTGATGCTTTCTTTCATGGCTAATTGACAAAACATTGACTTCATTTTATCTATTGCATTTTACATTGCTTATTAATGATATTATATAGTTATTGAAGTACTAACCCTTTGAGTTATAGCATATATATATTGTATTGTTGTTGTCTTGTTAAAGTGTTTTCAATTGGGCATACACCTTGGTATTGGTTTAGTTTTAGCCTGACTATATGACCTAGGTGGTAACTTGTGAGGAGAAGCACAACCTTGCTTTATACCTTAGCCTCTTCAAAACCCCAAGTTTTTGAGGGGCGTCTCCCTTGGGCCTAACCTCCCTAAGCGAAAGAACCTCCCATTGAAAATTTGACATTGGGTGGGAAAGGTTCAGCATTACGCCAATTTGACCTCCATCCTTGTGCTTTGGCTTAAACTAAAAGCTGTGCGATAACATTTTGGCGTCGTTGTGGGAACACTAAGTCAGTCTCCTCGGGGCAATGAGCAGCACCCCCGAGTGGCCTTTCGAGGCATATCTTACAAGCTTATTTGGTGACTCCACTAGGAGTGTTTTCCCTTTTCTTTGATAGTTCAAGTAAACTATCCAGCGACAAATAGCAAATGACCACATGGTAAAAGAGTATATACTCATCTACTACCTTGTCCACAAATCCTGTCACCCACAATAAGTTCTCCCAATTGGTCTCATAAAGAAATTTTTGGTCCTTTAAGCTTACCTAACGCCCAAAGGGGGTTACATGATCTACCTAAGAAGGTCGAGTCATGGATCTACCCTAGGGCCCCGAGGGAAGATGGATCATGGCAACTCATTGGGCCAGGCTTACGTGATGCTCGATTTCACCAACCCAATCCGGGACAAGGCACTGATGTCTTTAAAAGGCTCTTTGTGAGCTCACTCGGAAGTGCCGGAAGATGGATTAACAAACTCGAAAGGAAGCTTGTCAAAACCTTGAATATTGAACAAACACTTCCAAGAAAGATTGGTGAAAAGCGTGGATTCCCTTTACTTTCAATACACTAATATTTGCAAAGACTCTAGCGAGGGCATTAGGGATTTCAATGATAGGCCCGATCTTCTTGAGGAGAAGATCGGGCCTAGTTTCTCCGAAGAAGTTGTCCTCCAACACTACTTGAACTTGTTGGAAGGAGTTTCGCAGTTTACTCTCAAATATCGGTCACCCTGACTCTAGAAGAAGCATAAGACTTTGCTTGTCAAATTGAGAAGAAGAGGCCTTGAGTTCGAAGACTACATCCATCAAATCAATATCTCATACAATAATGACCCTATGGAATCTAATAATGAGGATGTCACCAAAGCTGAACCTAAGTTCCCATAAATTCTTGAAGTAAGACTCATGCCTCCCAAAGGGGAATGGAACACAACTTTCTCAAATACAAGCAATGTTCTAAATGTCTCGAATGGTTCATGTTGTCTTGAACCATCCGAGGGTTTGGGTATGGCCACTCACAAAAAGCCTAACTTTTAAAATTCCTTGTTTTTCTTGAACACACCGATGTTAGAAAATCAGGATATGAGTGAAACCAATAGGTTTGAAGAGCCCCGGGTGCATAGTGGAACCGATTTAAGCACTAGTATGTCTTGTATCTGCAAAGGGTTAAAAGGATTCAAGAAATGTTAGAAATTTCTTTCTACAGGAAAGAAGGACTCAGATGACCAATTGCCCTTTAAAGGGATTCCCACATTATTACAAGCGGTCATTAGAAAGATGAATCATTACCCTTTTAGGTGGATCATACTCGTTCGAAGTTGCCCCTTGGCGGTAAATGACACGATTTCGGTGATTATTCCGTGATGCCTCCTAATATCTAGAAGGGATTTGGATGAAGATGGTTATCCAGTACAAAGAGTGAGTAATTTCGTCTAGTGGAACAAAGACGTTTTCAAGGACATAGAAGTTACAAACATACGATCATTATGGATGAAAATCCTGGGTGTTTTCAATGCAGTGAGGCACATTTGGAACATGAGTGTCCTTACAATGGTGACCATCAACAAGTAAACAATATAAGCCACCTCATAAAATTCCCTCAAATAAATATCACTTGCATTTGAAAGAGCATTAAAGTAAAGTGAAAGAAGCTGACCCGAGTCGACCCGGGGAGGTAATAAATAACCTGGACCAGGAATCTCAAGAAAAGCTAAAGAAACAAGAGTTCAGGTGTATAGAAGAAAGAAGTTGGACCAGCCTTCCTTGATAAACAAAAAATCCACTTGTGGATGTAATCTTTCCTGAAAAATCCAATACTGGAAGGGTTAACTTGAATTTTGACCTTGAAGGGCATTATCCAAGATGCTTGCCAACCATCCCTTTGAGAGAGAAGTCATTAAGGTACCATCTATCAAAGCTGATTTGACAACTTTTTTCAAGAATCGGATGGACCCTTGAAAGATGGAATTGTTGGTCATATCTAGAATGTACCTGTAACTACAACTTATGAGTAAAAGTCCAGTGATTCCATCAAGATGACAAAACGCGTGAAACAAAACCAGACAGACTCCTCATAGATATTCTCCAAAAGATATGCCTTTTTCAACAGAGGAAAATTAGTCAGATTGAATGGACCACGAAAGAAGAATACCAATAACTCATGGACAAGCTCAAAGCCCAGGAATCGGAGACTGCGAAAATACTAAAGGTGAAGATGATTATGCGAATCCATCTTCCGCAAACACTAAATATTTATAAGCAGTCCCACCCACCTCCCTCTACACAATGCTCTAGCATTATTCAAGGAACAAATAATTTCAGAATCAAAGAGTACAAGAAAGGAGACATGGTTGGGATGTGGGATACCAATAAAAGAAACCCTACTAATATCAAAAGAAAACAATTGTTTTTGAGCTTGGGCCATTTTAAGGTTGAAGAAAGTCAGTTAATGACTCTATTACCATCTGGAGAGGGAAGAAGGCACCCGCGGTGCCATCAACATCCTCCTCAAATTACCCGAGAGTGGGGTAAAGCCCAGTCTGCGAGGTAAGTATGGAGTAGGTAGGCATATTCCGGGTATGTTATACCATTTGCATTCCATGATAGTTTGTTTCCTCACTTGCATTATTGATTCTTTTATTTAGGTCATATTTATATATTATATTTGTAGCGGTGGCAATACCACCCACCTTTATTACTGATGCCCTTTTAGTGTGAGTGGGTATCACGGTTTGCCAAAGATGTTGAGGGTTCTCATCGTCTTGGTGAGCACACAATCCCACAGAAGTTAGAGCGGATGTTATCCCGTTTTGGGATAACTAGGATCATCTAGGGGCCCGCAGTCTGAACATGGAGTACCAAGAACCACGATTGACTGAGCATGGCCTGGAGGGCCCTTATTTATTCTTCTTCATCAGACTTGTCATGTTAGTAGCAACAACATCCATCACTGTAAGTCTTGGACTTGTATGAAAAGATATCCATGAGGTAATTGGTCTAGGTATCCTGGTATGTCTTGTTTGATCATTATGACCCGGTCTTAATAAATGGGAATTCCTTTCATTTTATGACGGTTGCTTTGGATCTTACACTAACCCACTTGACCATGGTTGGGGATGATTAACGGGGTGCCCTAAAAATCTTGTATCCATGGGTTTTGGTTAGCCACGGGGGATTTTGAAGAACTTCATCGTCTACTCCATCATATCATCATTCTTACATCTTATCTCCCCTCATCTATCCCATTCCTAGTCAGAACATTAGGATGTCTTGGTTACACCTTATCTTGTGGAAGAAGGGGCTAAATGCCCAAAAGATAAAAGCAAGCTAGTAAAAGATAAAATCCATAAAAAATAAAACCACAAATGCCTGTAGGATCCCCAGAAGGCAATAAAAATCCTCAATAAGAAACAAGAGGGACAAAAAAGAGCCAATAAAATAAGACCTATCGAGGATGATTCATCCGCGAGAGCCAACCCAGTATGTTCCTTGGAATTTTTAGCGTTATATTTCTGCATTATTTGGTTACCATGCGGAGGCATTGACCTTTAGAGTTTGCATGGCGAGAAGAGGTCTCATCATGAGAGCTTGACCTTATAATCTCTACGTAGTACTTGGCCAGGTAGCGTTGTCGACTCACGAAGTCACTATGCCCGAGCATTCATCCTCTAGTTAGAACTTTAAAATAAAGAAAAGTAATAAACAAAGAAGGAATAGAAAGCAATAAAGGGCTTGGAAATAATTGCATCCATGGCCAATTTATTCGCCCTCCTACAAAGGCACTTGCGGATAGTATCACCCCCTATCTTTCCATATCATTTGGACATCCTTGGACCACACCTCGTGTTGTAGCTTGGATGATATCCTCTGGAAAATTTCCCTTTCTTATGGATGAGTGGCCCAATAGGGCATTTGTCTTTTTGACTGTATGGTAGTGTTGTAATGTCTTGGAGCTATTGGATGATATGCTAGGGGTTTTGTTCATGCATTTGATAAAATTAATGATGAAATGCAATTGACATTGCTATGATCCCTAGGACTAATGAGCCATGGAGGTCCGAACTAATCATCTCATGTGTACCTGTCCACTGGTACTTGTTCGTCGTGTATGGTCCTGCACATTAAAAAATTCACCCTCCATGGGGTTGAAGAGCCCATAGGATGGTTGTTTGGACCTCATCGAGAGCTGAAGATAAATTGATTGATGATCAAGCCTTTGCGCGAGAAGAAGAGGACATTTCATCGGGGCCTTAATGGTAGGAAGCCTAGCCTAGAGTTGACCTACGAATTGGAGCGTGTCCCTCGATGGCCCATGACATCATCCACCTAGGAATATGATCACCTCCAGTGTATGGCTCCTTGATAGAGCATTTTGGCACATGTGAGTTTGGAAATTGAGAGGAGACCAGCGTTTGTCATCTGGTGCTGTTTTCCACAAAGGCCAGCGTCTCCCTCAGGGAGACTAGGCGTCGCGTGCTCATTTAGGGTTTTTCTTTTAGCGGGTTCAATAATAAAACAATATGATTTTAGTTATTAGCCTTGTCATTTTAATGACCTAATTTGAGTAAAGATAGCGAGAATGCTATATATTGAGGATGAAACCTCATTTGAAGACAAACACAATTCCGCCACACTTGTGAAATTACGGATTTTTCAGCCCTCCTAGGAATGGTTTTGTTATCATGTAGGCACTTCTTTACATTGGAAGGATGTTGCAGCATCTTGGCATTTCTCTCAAGGAAGGTTTACAACTGGGGATTTTGCTTATGCCTCTCTTCATGATATGTAAATGATTTTCTTGCAAAACTTCTTAATTGAATGGTTGTAGGGTGTAATTTCATTTTCTTATTAAATTGCTGATTTGAAACCATAGAGTACAAAGCACACAAGTAGGTCATTGATACATACATAGAAAGATTCTTGACCATTTAAGAAGAAGGATTGAGCCTAGTCTTTGATACACTCATCTTGCTTCTTCCCCTCAAAATAGTTGAAGTGTATAGGTTGAAGAGGGTGGCGTCTGAGCTGAGTTATCTACACACACACAAGACCATCATCTTCTAAGAGTTTGAAAGCTCCTTGACACTTTCTCCTTGAACTTAAATGCCCCATACTGGCAAGTTTGCCAGGTGACCTAAGAAGCGAGGAAAGAGCACGAGGGCCTTGTAAGCAGCAGGAGTGAACTCTCTTTCCCTGAGGTTACTGATTCTAGGCCCTGCCCTTTGTACTTGAACCCTTCCCTCCAATGCCCCAAATCATCATCCTTTTCAAACCTTGCCCTTTTTAGGTGTTTGACTCCATATGCCTAAGGCTTGATTCTAACCTCAGCGTTGAAGTCTTAGTGCGCAAAACATTTCCTCCACAAAACTTTGGAATTTTGAGAGCCCTAATGACAAACTAACTTAATTAGAGCATGCAGTTAGTTTATCTCATGCCAGCAACAAAAGTTGAATACAAAGCAATTGAATGATGATTTGAAACATTTATTGAGAGAAAAATTGTTGATTGGTTATATTGTTGGCTTAGTCATCTTAGTAGATATTGATGAATTGATGCTCTTTCATGGCTAATTGACAAAACGTTGACACCATTTTGTATCTATTGCTTTACATTGCTTATTAATGATATCAGATAGTCATTGAAGTACCTTGCTGAGTTATAGCATATATATGTATATTGTATTGTTGTTGTCTTGTTAGGAGCATGTGTTTTTTCAGTGGTATACTTCATTTTTGGTTGTTTAGCACATTATCGACCTGGAGTGGTAACTTGTGAGGAGAAAAATTTAACCTTGCTTTATACCTTAGCCTCTTCAAACCCTAGGTTGTAAGGGACGTCTCCCTAACCTCCCTAAATGAAAGAACCTCCCCATTGAGGGTGACATTGGGTAGAGGATTTCTTGTTATGTGATTTGTCTTATCCATCCTTGACTGGCTTAAACGAAGGTTCTTGTTATGCCAGTTTGACCTCCATCCTTCAGCCTTTGACTTAAACTACAAACTGTGCGATAACAGGCACATTGTTGCATGTTGTGCATAAAAATGCTCCATTAAGTTTTTTAACTATTTTGAATTAAAAATCTATCTTTTATAATTGAATGTCTTCACTTGTTTTGTTGCGATGTATAGTAGTGCACTGGTGCATCGTAAATTAGCGCACACTAGTAACTTTTTGTAATTACAAAAATAAAACCCAATATTTTATGGAAAATAGTAACTAATTTAGTGAAATGTTCATTTTAATGTATTGGTGTGTTAATATATTCAAAACACACCAAGTAGAGATTATTGAAAACTCAAATAAATCAAGGGTTTTTTGGGTAGAATATTCATAACGATATTCAATGCATTTTATTAATTTATGTACCAATGTGTCTTATATTGTAGGCATTGGTGCATTTTTCCAATTAAAGTGCACGGATTAAAAAACCTTTGGTAAAACCTCCACCCACCCACCTCTACTAGCAACCTCCATTGTAAACAAACAAGGGGGCAATTTGTTGGGGAGGTTTTGCAAAAC
>SNQJ01S0000416.1:0-11848 GCA_010110895.2 Picea sitchensis
ATCATAACAATGCATAATGAATTAGGTTGCTTTACCCTTCCTTTATAGCTTCCCGAAACCCTAATTCGTTGTTGACCTTTTCCCTCCAAGTGACTTTTACTTTATTTTATTATTCCTTGATTATATCACTTTATTAATTAATCATTTTGCTTGTAAAAAGTGATTTATCCATCCTAATGGCTTCTCCGGCCACTGAAAGTCACTTCTCATCATCTTATCCTGTAATACTCTTCCTCCCGATTCCGATGAGCTATTACACTAAGATGTTTCTCCAAGTAATATGCCCATTATGACCTTCTTAGTGAATTTAATTAAGATATGACCCATAATAACTCAAAATTACGAAAATCGTCGGAATGCAACAAAACCAAAGCCCAGCTGTGCGGAATGGATCCTGATGATGAACGATACAAGTCAGGCCCAAATAAACCCCTCAATATCTCCTGAACTCTCTGTCACCCCTATCTGGCTACTCGGGCAGGCATAACACTCTGAAATGTTGTAATGTTATAATGTCCCAAAATGGGGACATTACATGCTCGTCGTAGAGTGCATGAGAACCGCAACATCTCTTGGTAGACCTGTGCCTGCAAGGAAACATCAAACTGTTAAGTGCAGGATGGCCTACTCATCCTTGTTCTCATATGATTATAATCTAAGCCAAAAAAATAAAATTTTGACATTTTTTTTCAAAAATTTCTAAACTAAGCATGAAATCAATATGCAAGTAGAGAAAAATGAGAATGCGATGCAACTAAACTAATATGAACAAACAAAATGCAATATGCAAGAAAGCAAGATGACTTATCTAGTTACATGGTGTCTTGGGACCCTGAAGATTAAGTCCCGAAGGTGTCAGGTGAAATTATACAACCAGTGCAACCACCTGATCAACGGACGAAGACATTTCCCCCTGTGCTTAATCATATGATGCAACAAGGATAAGTTAAGCACATAATAATCATGAGTATAAACACACATATAATCGATCATGAAATAAAACTCATGAAGATGGGTGGGAGGGAGGAAATCCTGCTGGAAAGAGAAACCATCAGCATGATCATCCCACCTGAAAGTGTAGCCACAAGACTGATCAATCCATCTTTGAAATGGGCTACTATAGGTAAACGAAGGCTCATCTTCATTGACGCATAAAGACTCACTGCTTGTCGAGGGATGGGACGAGATGAGAGATCGGAAGAATACTGCATGATCTCTTGGAGAAGAGGGTAAGAGGTAAGGAACAGTCTCAGGTGTAGAAAAAAATCGCCTCTTCCCCTGTGAATCTCCATAGAAATCTCCAAGATGAAAATACTTTCGCTTTGAAGAATGAACCACTGACTGATCTGAGGTGGCCATGTCCTGGTATTCCTCAAAACCTGAGCACAACGGTCGAAAGTCCTCATAAAACAAATCTGCATCCTCAAAAGGGTATGTACCAAAGGATGAATCATGCTGGGACAAGTCATCCTCGAAAGGGTAGAACAAATATGTAACCATGTCATCACTAGGTTGCCAAACATCTGAATCATACATGCATGGAGGCTAGTCCTCTGAAAATGACATTTCAACCCTTTCTACTTGTGAGTTACCCTCAATGTCATAAATGGGATCTCTATCAATAATGAAGCAACCCACATCCCATCTACGTCTCCCAACCTGTATGAAATCATCAATGTGTTCGTCAACTATATCTGAGGGTTGTTCCATGAATTCACCTGCATCATAGGAGTTGATCACTTCCTCATAAGATTGGATAACTTCATTTTCTTTAAAAGGGAAAGCAGATAACAAAGTCTCGTTCAGGTCTTCTGCAAGAGAAACTTCAGCGATATCCTTTTGGCAGTTTTCTTCATTTCCATAGTCATGGAACAAGTCATCATCAAAGTTTTCAAAAGGATTATAACTTATTATGTTCTCTTCTTGATGTGTACGAGGAGAAGAGGTCTGGATGTCTTCATCAAGTGGAAGATCAAATACTTCATCTTCATCATATGTCTCATCCGGATCTTCTTCAAGCTTTTCTTCATCTATTGTCTCATCATCAATCGGAAAACCTTCTCTGTAAAGAGTGTGTTTGAGCTCTTGGAAAGCATATTGCAAACTTTGAGTAGCTGGCCGATATTGCCTGAGAAATTCTTCAATGAGCTTTGTAGAAGAAGGGATACTCTTTGGATCACATGAGTGTGCAAACCAATCTTTTTGACTAGATTCCAGTGAAGACACGAAAATTTTCATCAACACAACTTCATGTAGCACATTTAAGCTCGAAAAATACTTCATATAATTCACGACATGGGTGACTGCTAGAGCTGGATCACCGTCAAATTTGGGGCAACTTTCCCTCCACTCTGGGGAGCAATGATTTGGATATCTAGGAATATCCTAAATATCAAAGGAGGGATAAACCTTATGGAATGCCCATGGTAAGTCCCGTGAGGCCATGGTTCCATTACTTAGGGTAATACCTCAATGGAGTCGCCAGATGAGCTCAAGGCTCACCAAAGGATGGAAAAGGATAAGGAAAAAGTGGGTTCTAGGAAGGTGGAGTCGCCAAATGAGCTTCAAGATGAGCTCATCAAGGAAAACGAAAAGGGAATGTCCCTTAGGTGGATTCACCAAGCAAGCTAAGGAAAAGGCTTTGGGATAGCTTACCAAAGTGTCGTTAGGGTACGAAGAAGATTCAAAATCTTCCTCGGCAACTGCGCCAAAATGTTATAGCGCAAGTTATAGGTTGGAAAAAGCCCGACCCAACCACAAAGCAAGTGCTACAACTTGGGAATCCTACACCAATGTCACCGATGTAGGTCCTGTTATCGCACAGTTTGTAGCTAGGTCAAAAGGCTAGAGGATTGAGGCCAAACTAGCGTAACAGGAACCTTCCCCACCCAATGTCACCTCGATGGGGAGGCTCTTTCTATTTAGGGAGGTTAACCCAGGGGAGACGTCCCCGGCAACCTGGGGTTTTGAAGAGGCCAAAGTATAAAGATCAAGGAAAAGTTTCCTCCTCACAGGTTACCACCAAAGGTCAGATAATCCGGCTAATCATTACCACCATTTATCAGATAATCCGGCTAATCACCAATAAAGAAGTGTAAGGCCTCAAAAGAGAACACCTAAATCTAAACAAGCAAGACAATAACAAAATACGCTAAAGGCATAACGTTGGGTTAGTACTTCATGTACTTATCTGACATCAATATATATAAGGAAATGAAACAAATGTGTACAATGAGATCAACGTTTTAACAATATAGCAATGGAAAAGTATTTATTTCATCAATAACTACTGAGATGATGTAATCAACGATGCATCTAATCAAACTTTCACTCAATAAATGCTTCAATCATCATCTAATTGCTTATCATTCAGCGATGTCATATTAAGATGGAATAAACTAACTGCGGACATCAACCTAGTTAGGTTAGCTTAGTTAGTTAGGGTTTCAAAATTTAAAGTTTTGAGAGTTGGTTTGAACACCAGCTCTTCAACGTTGTGTGTCCAAGATCAATGCCTAAGGGTATATGTCATTCAAGTTGAGAGGATGCAAGGTTACAAAGGAGAGTAATAGCTAAAGACAAGAGGGAAGGGTCTAGAGTAACGCGAACGAAGTAGGCCCTAGAATCAAAACCTAGGGTGAGGCTCACTCTAGTGTTTCTTAAACAAGGCCTCATTCTCTTTCCTCCCTTCGGGTCAAACTTGGAAAAACGGCTAGCATATAAGAAGAGACAAAACAAGAGGATCAAGTGAGGGAGAGGGTTGCAAAGGCAAGGATCTATCACCAAACCCTAGGAGATGGACGGCCCTAGGTGTAGATAACCTAGGCCTAGGATCGCCACCCTCCTTTTAACCTTTAAAAATTAAAGATAACTTAAGGGAAGAAGTGAGAAAAGTGTAGCAAAGGCTAGGCTCTTCTTCCCTTCTTCAATGGCTGAAAAATTTCTCTATGGGACATGAGACAAGGACCTACTTCAGTAGTTTCGTCACCTAGGGTTTTAAAATCAACAAATTTTATAAGTAAATGCAAGAATACTAACCTACAACCATTCAATCAAGAAGTTTGCAGGAAAAACACTTACATATCATGAAGAAAAGCATGTGCAAAACCCTAGTTGTAAACCTTCCCAAGAAAAAATGCCAAATATGCCAAGAAAAATCCTTCCATCAACAAGTGCTCCTCACTTAGAAAGCATTCAAATACAAGTAGGGCGAAAAATTAGACCTCATAAGTGAGTTGTGTTTGTTATGTCTAAATGAGGGAAAAGTATCCCTCATTATATAGTGTATCATGACCTTAATTAAAATTAGGTCATTAAAAATAGCCCCATAAGCGCTATAAACCAAAAATCATACCGCTTTTACATTAAATGCTAGGTAAAAGATATAAATGAGCAAAAAGTGAGACGCCAAGCCCTTCTGAGGGAGATACATCTTTGGGGCTAGTCCAGCATCCAAAGTCAAACGTTAGCCCTTCCAAGGCTCCTCCAAGATGCCACACACGCCAATTGCCCTATCCATCTGCCAAAACACTCATGAATAAAGGATGACATCATGAACCTCATGGATGACGTCCTAGGCCAACATTCCACTGGACAAGGGCCAATCCCCCTAGGTCAAACTCAGCCAAAGTGCCCCTGATAGAAAGTCCTCTTCTTCTCAGGTGAAAAAAACCTCGATCAAGAATTGTCTCATCTCTACCCCTCTAACGGGGTCTCAACAACCATATGATAAGATATTTATCCCCATGGAGGTCCGAAATAATCATCTCCCCATGTGTACCGGGTCCAACTGCACCTCACCCATTCTGCATGGTCCTACATATCAAAACCACCTCCATGGCTCATTAGTCAGATCATAGCAATGTTAATCATGTTTCATCATCACACGTTACACAAATACATGCATAAAACCCTCATATATCATCAATCAATAGCTCAAAAGACATTACAAATGACCCACAATACAAAGCGGAAGAAAAGACAAAACACCCCTGACAATAAAGATCCATAAGAAAAGGAAAGTCTCCAGAGTATATCATCCAAGCCATGTGTAAAACGAGTGGATGTGGTCAAGGGATGTCCGACATACGGGTAGAGTGAAAGAAAAGGATGCATGATACACCAAGGGTGCCTTTTGTAGAAGGCGAAGCCAGAATTGGCCATGGATGCAATTTTCCAAGCCCTTTATCGCCTTTATTCTTTCTTTTTCTTTCATTGCTTTTTATTTTTTTTATTTCAATGTCTAACTAGAGGGATACCGCCTTTGGCATGGAGACCAGATGATGCTGTTACCCACAAGCACTTTCATAATAGAGATGATAAGGTTACCTCGTGATGAGACCCCCCTTCAATTGGCCATGCAACCAAAGGTCACCGCTCGGCGTTGGTAAATCCGCCAGATATGGCAATGTCATTCTCAAGTATAGGGTACCCATGAAATACATTAGGCTAGCTCAGATGAGACCCCCTATCCTTTTGGATAGGTCTTGTTTTTGTTATTTTCTTGGTCCCTCTTATTTCTCAATGAAGCTTTTTATTGCCTCTCGGGATCCCTATATGAGGCATCCTAGGTTTCATTTTTTATGGCTATTATCTTTTACCAACTACTTTAACCCCCTGGGCCTTTAACACCTTCTTCCCACGATAAGGTAACCCCAATAAACAGATCATCCCAATGCCTCTGACTAGGGATCAAAGTGCATGAGTGGGAGATAAGATAAAAAGTGATGATATTAGGATGGGAGCGATCATGGCTCTTCGGGAATCCTCCACTAAGAAAACCAAAACCTGCTATAAATAAGTTTGTTAGGACACCCCACTGGCCTCTAACCATGGCTATCAATTAATAATGTAGATCCAAGCAATGTCAAATGAAGGGAATTTGATGCATATATCTAAAGGTTATACCGATAAAATGACACATACCATGATACATGGACCAATTAATTCATGGAGCAAGAGTCTTCTCCGATGCAAGTCCAAGCAGAAGGTGATGGATGCTGTTGTTGCTGACAAGACAAGTCTGATGAAGGAGAAGAAAGATGGGCCCTCCAGGGCCATGCTCAAGTCAATCCTGCTCTCGATACTCCATGTCTAGGACCTGTGGGCCTCGAGACATGATCTCCTAGTTATCCCTAGAAATCGAGGATAACAGGTCCCACACTTCAAGGGTGACTAGGT
Source organism: Picea sitchensis (assembly GCA_010110895.2). NCBI lineage: Eukaryota > Viridiplantae > Streptophyta > Pinopsida > Pinales > Pinaceae > Picea > Picea sitchensis. The sequence continues at coordinate 6,181 of SNQJ01S0000416.1, forward strand.
CACTCTAGGGAGGCGATCTCGATGACCCTAGGGGGATTGAGATGGAAATGGAGAGAAATGGAAGTGAAGCCCCTAGAGGTCAAGTCTAAGTGGAGTGAAAAGTAGGAAGAGATGCCTTGTAAGTCAAGTGCTTGTTGCCCCAAAGGTATAGTACTTCTCTGGATGATTGTACCTACCCAAGACACAAGAAAATCCAACTTGCAATGATATATCTTCGTATGGATCAGCAAGTTAAGCTTGCTGTCCCTAATTTGCAGCAGTAGATGACAGCTTATATCAGTAAATAAAGCATCTAAATCAGCATACAAAGATCTAAACTAGTTAAGCAAATCAACATCAAGATTAGCAATGAATATAGGCTGAAAAATGGCACTTTGAAGCTGAATAAAGCAAGCTGTTATAACATGTATATTTCTGCAGAAAATTGCAGCCTTATGGCTGTCGCTTTCAGTCACTTGTATCATCAAATTAAACCATCAAAACATGCCAACAATTATCCCAAAAGATGTGCCCTAGTTAGGGTTAGTTTAGGAGTTATGGTTAGTAGTTTATCTAGGTTAGATCAACCCTAATATCTGTAGGTTAGGGTTTATAACAGCAAGTAAAGTAGTGGGAGAGAGGGGACGCCCTAATAGGGGAATACTCCTCTCAATGAGGCAAACCAACTCCAAGCAAGAGACCTTTCAAAAGATAAAAATTCATGTTTCCCAAGGCAATGATTTTAAATCTCCAATGCAAAAAATATATGACTAGTGCCTTTACTATTGGGTTAATGGAGTCAAATAAAATAAAGAACTAGAGAAACTACCTCTTTGGGGGTGTAATCCCTTTTACTTCCCAAGGCAAGTTTCTCTAGCTAGGGTTTAAGCTAAGAGGGTGTATGCCCTTATACTTCTCTTAGCAAACCCTTGTTTAACCAATAACATGAAGCATAAAATGATGAAGACTATGGTGGGGGTGTATGACCTTATACTTCCCACCTAGCTCCTAGCACAACAATCCTTGACTTTAAATAATGATAGCATAAAAGTAAAAGACCATACCAAAATCAAGAAATATGCTAAGATAATCCACCATAAAAGCTAGAAAGCATTCATCCAAGGCTAGCGCCTCACTCCTCCATCAACCATTCATGAAGATAGCCATAAACAAGTGCACAAGAGATAAATAGAGCCAAAGATAGTGAAAATTCCAGACCAATACTTCTCACAATGAGGGAGAGTTATGTTAAAATGAGATCTTATGATCTCTTATTTATACAAAATGTCACCAAAGTGACTTGTCCACAAATTAAGCGGTAAAGCACAAGATTAGGGGTCAACAACCCTAATCTTCCCCCCTTAACAAAGTAATATTAAACAATTCACTTAAAATTTCACTTTTTGCACAAATAAAACCCTAATTTACATGGACGTCACCCCTTTCGGGGACGTTTTGGCACTAGGAGAAGGTCATTGGTGTTGGAGAAGCATGGGTATGTTGAGTTTTGTACCTTGGGAGGTGTTCCCCATGTGCTTGTGCTCTCCTTAGCACATGTGGGATGGACTATACACTTTGTACCTTGTACTTTTGTCTAATTTCACTGACTTAGGAGTTTTAAGTCAAAAGTGAAATTTAGTCATTTATGCCTAAAATGACTATTAATTCACAAAGTGGGTGAATTAGAGACATAAAGTTGACTTAGGAAACTTAACCCAAAGTGGGTTATTGACTTAGATATTTTTGGGGAGATCTCAACCATCGATTAGATGGGAGATGAGATGATCTCCACCATTCATATCTTAGGTTTCTTTTGGATGTCTAAGAAGGGCGCAAAGCGTGAAGGAGGTATTCATTCTTCATTTGTTCATTGTGAGAGGAAGACTTGGAGGATGAGCATGAGGTTTGTTGCGTGAAGTTGTTTGAGCTTGGGCACTAGCTTTCATGGAGGGAGGCTACCAGCATCTAGCCTTGTTTATTTAGTGGAGAGGTTTCACACCTGTGGAGGGCGCACTTGCTAGATTGGGCACATTAGTTGTGGGAGGACTTCTAGCCATCAGATTGCAGTGAGATCAGTTGCAGAGCAAGGCCATCCAGTAGAGCTTCATTCCTGTGGAGAGGTTTTCAAATCTGAGCTCACAGTTTGCAATTGGAGCAGTTTCAGTGGATTTGGGAGCTTCTATGTGGGGCACACCTTCCTAGGGCGCACTTGGAGGTTTTGGACTTGTGTTTCAACTCAGAACGAGTTGCTATTGTATCAGGTTCCTCTATATTTTGTACTAGCTATATTCCACCTTCTGCTTTCCTCATATATACATATACATTCCAAACTGGTTTTCCCCGGGGGGTTTTATCCAGGGTCATGTTGACCAAAAATACTTGTGTACAAAAATGCATGTGTTAGTCTTTTAGATCTTCTTATTTTCAGTTGTAAAGATCTTTAGGTGTGTTGTATTTATTTTAGTATGCATGTGCTAACTTCTGGTTACTAAAACTACATGCTAGAGCACCTAAAATTGCAAATACAACCATAACAAATTAGCAAGAAGTTCTTGGACTGTTGGCTGTCCTAAAACAGTAACAAACACTTTATATAACAGTTGAAACTTAGAGCCTAACTGTGGTCAAAGACAGACCCAGTAGGCAAGCTTGATAGGACCTAAAATCTTCATGGTATCAGAGCTGAGGTGGCTGAAATTTTGAGCAGTTGGGACAGCATTTTGTTGGCTGTCATATACATCTTCTTGGCAGAATTTTTGTGTACAACCATTGACTCATTCAGTGGTTGTTAGAGGTAAGATTTTTGCAGAGGACAGTTGGGTAGTTTTTGGCACTTGTCATCAGTCTCTTTTCACACCTACGCACTAGGACTGAGGCTGATTTGACTTGACCTCTTTTCACACCTATTTTGTTAGGAGTGAGGTCAAATTGCACTTGTCTCTTTTCACACCTGTGTTGATAGGAGTGAGACAGTGTTTTCCTTGGCAGTGTGAGCATCAGTTGGGGATTGCAGTTTGGTAGACACGTCAGCATCTCAAATGCGAGTTGAGGACAGGCTAGTAGAGGCTAGGAACTAGTCACCTTGGAAGGCAAGGATGGTCTTCGTCTTAGAGGACCTTGAGCTATGGGACATAGTCGAGGCAATTGTTCCCCCCATTCCTGTCACTGCTCCTGTCTTGGTAGCAGAGTTCAGGAAAAGGAATAACAAGGCGAAGAGGACCATTTGTGATGCAGTTCGTGACCATATCATACCCCATTTGACGAGGAAGACTTGTGCATTCGAGATGTGGGCATCTCTTTGCAAGTTGTATGAGAGCTCCAATGAGAACCTGGTTCTTCATGACCGACTCAGGGGCATTCGCATGCTCAAGGATGAGTCGGTAACTTCATTCCTTAGTCGCTACACTCAGATCAGAGACGAGCTCGCAGTCGTCGGAGAGATTGTGAACCCTAACTCTTTGGTGAGGCAAGCTATGAATAGCTTCACCAAACCATGGGGTCCATTTGTACGGGGCATTGTTGCCCGGGAGGTCATGCCTACATGGGAGAAGATGTGGGATGAATTCGTCCAGGAGGAGATTAGGCTTGCAGCCGAGGCTTCTAGACAGCGGCAACAGCAGTAGCAGTAGATTGGTTAGGGTGAGGAGGATCTTGCTCTTTGGACAAAGGGCAAGAAGAAGGCCGGTCGTGGGGATCGACAGGGTCCCAAGTTTGGGGTTCAACCACAGGGGAGTGGAGGAGAGAGCAGCAGTGGTCAGGGCAGTGGTCAGAAGAGAGATATGAGCAAAGTGAAGTGCTTTGTTTGTAAGAAGTTTTGCCACTATGTTGGACAGTGTCCGAACAGGAAGAAGAAGAAGGTTGGTACCACAGCTACAACAGAAGAGACAGATTTTCAGACACAATTTCAGAGAGAGTGTGCTTTCCTCATATGTTGCACTTCAGTTGAGACGGCACCCAGTATCTGGTATATTGACAGCGAGGCTTTGAGCCATATGACTGGAGTTCGAGAGCACTTTACTGATCTCAGAGACACTGAGGTCAGGATAGAGATTTCTCTTGGAGATGACACATTGGTCAGAGTTGCTAGGATTGGCACAGTTACCTTTCGGAGAGATAGCATGCCACCTATATCGTTCACGGACGTTCTTTATGTCCCTGGGCTGAAGAAGAATTTGATTTCAGTTTCCACCCTCAAGGACAAAGGTCTTGAGGTGACATTCAGAGGCACCGAGGTACTCATTCATCCTCGGGGGTCTTCACTTGCCTCGGGACAGGTGATTGGAGAGAGGGATGGGAAACTGTTCAGATTGTTTTTTCAGCCACTTCATGCATTGGTAGCGAGTAGCGATAGCAGCAGACAATTATGTGAGTTATGGCATCGCAGGATGGCCCACCTACATCATGGAGCTCTTGGAGGACTGAGAGAGGTTGTGACCAGAGTGCCATAGATCAACATAGAGCATCAGGATGTTTGCAGAGGGTGTGTGCTTGGTAAGTTTACCAAGGCATCGTTCCTCAATAGTGACACCAGGTCAGTTGGGACACTGGATTTAGTATGCATGGACGTGTGTGGGCCCATGACTCGGAGGTCCTTGAGTGGTTGTGAGTATTATCTCACATTTATTGATGACTACTCAAGGAAGACTTGGATCTATTTCCTGAAAGCCAAGAGTGAGGTCTTCACATGGTTCCAAGAGTTCGGAGCTCTTGTGGAGAACCAATCGGGAAAGAATATCAAAGTCTTGTGGTTGAATAACAGGGGAGAGTATTCCTCGAGACAGTTTGTAGACTTTTGTGCCCAACATGGCATTAGAAGATAGATGACCGTACCCTAAAACCCCCAGCAGAACAGGGTTGCCGAGAGGAAGAACCGGGCCATTACCGGTGTAGCGAGATCCATGCTGCATGATCAGATTTTGTTCTTGTACTTATGGGCAGAGGCATGTGCTACTACAGTTTACCTGCAGAACAAGAGCCCCCACAGGATTTTGGGGAAGATGTCTCCTGAAGAGGCCTTCACTGGTAGGAGGCCCAATGTCGAGCACATCAGGATCTTTGGGTGCTCGACTTTCTCTCATGTCCCCTCAGAGAGGAGGACAAAGCTAGACCCCACAGCCCAACAGGCAATTCTAGTTGGATACTCAGAGGTGTCCAAAGCCTATCGCATCTACATTCCACCACTTAGGAAACTGGTGGTGAGCAGAGATGTTAGATTTGAGGAGGATAGGGATTTTTAGAGATCTCTTCAGTCGAGAGTGGGAGTTGAGGATGATGAAGAGGCGTCGATTGCAGTCTCAGAGGGAGCACAGCCTCAGACTTCAAGTACACCAGTATCAGGGGTGACAGGGTCACCATGCACAGCTTCAGGGTCACAGTCAGAGTATGTTCAGTCAGATGGGGCACAGACTTCAGGATCTCAGAGTGTTGAGACGAGTCTTGAGGCAGTCACTCTTGGGCAGAGAGACCTTACTTCTCCATTGACCACTTCAAGGAAGAGGAGACCTAGATGGTTTCAGGAGACCATGAAGGAGGCCAAAGAGAATGTAGGGGAGCCCAAGAGCCAAAGCAGAGAGAGCAGGCCACCAGTCAGATTGGGAGCATATTTGGCACTAGTGATGAGTATCAGGGATACTGAGCCACAGACTTTTGCGCGGGCAGTGGACCATCAGGTCTGGAGAGAGGCCATGGT
>SNQJ01S0000416.1:11858-22324 GCA_010110895.2 Picea sitchensis
CCCTCTCTCCCACTACTTTACTTGCTGTTGCAAACGCTAACCTACAGCCATTAGGGCTGATATAACCTAGATAAACTACTAACCATAACTCCTAAACTAACCCTAGACTAGCTCCTAAATTTTGCTCATTTACTCTACTAACTAGGGAGCATCTTTTGGGATAATTGTTGGCATGTTTTGATGGTGTAATTTGATGATATAAGTGACTGAAAGCTACAGCCATAAGGCTGCAATTTTCTGCAGAAATATACATGTTATAACAACTTGTTTTATTAAGCTTCAAAGTGCCATTTTTCAACCTATATTCATTGCTAATCTTTATGCGGATTTGCTTAACTAGTTTAGATCTTTGTATGCTGATTTACATGCTTTTTTTTACTGATATAAACTGTCATCTACTGCTGCAAATTAGGGACAACAAGCTTAACTCGCTGATCCATACTAACATATATCATTGCAAGTTGGATTTTCTTTTGTCTCGGGCAAGTACAATCATCCGGAGAAGTACTATACCTTTGGGGCAACAATCACTTGACTTACAAGTCATCTCTTCCCACTTTTCACTCCACTTAGACTTGACCTCTAGGGGCTTCACTTCCATTTCTCTCCATCTCCATCTCAATCCCCCTAGGGTCACCGGGATCGCCTCCCTAGAGTGACCTAGTCACCCTTGAAGTGTGGGACCTACATCGAGGTGACATTGGGTGTAGGATTCCCAAGTTGTAGCACTTGCTTTGTGGTTGGGTCGAGCTTTGCCCATCCTATAACTTGCGCTATAACAGGTCCAATAGATTGATAGGCACTAGTCTCACATAACCCCATTTCATTGTTCCCCTCATCCTTGAGCCCCCACTCATAGCCTTGATAATACTACCTTTAAGGAAACCCCTCTTGAGTTGGAGAAGAGCCAACCAAAAGAGAGAGAAAGATCTACTGAGGTGATAATGGGTAGCCTTCCAAAGTTGCAAAAAATTAACACCTTGGTCCTTGGGACTTTATACTTTTGTGGGTGCTAGATCTTGTTGTCATAGGAAGTTGGAACTAAGGTGGAGGATCAAGAGATAGTGTCCATTTCCCTTAAGGGGATTGCTACTTCTTAGATGCCCTTTGTTCATGGTATTTGTGCTCGGGAGAACATAGCAGATTCCCAAAGCTTTAGGTTGATCTTGTGAAGCAAGAAATCATAATGCAGTCTTGTTTTGAGAAACAAGGGGAAGTAGATGCTATCAGTCTCATCTGGAAGATGAAGAAGGGTAGCAAGAAAAGATTCAAGAAGAAGGATGGGATAGATACAAGAAAGAAGGCCATGAGTCAGGTTATTTTCTTTTGATGTCACGAGATGGGACATTATGTAGGACAATGTCCATTGAAGAAGAAGGGAAAAGGTGTGAAGCAGGCTGTAGCTAGGACTGTGGCAGATGTAGAGGAGATGTCTTCTTAGTTTGAGATTGTCTTTGCCATGACTTCTTATTTATCTTCTAACATTGTTTCTAGTGTTGGTTGGTATGTGGATAGTGGAGCATTAGGACACATGACATATGATAGGTCTCAATTTAGAAGGATTCAGGAGAAAGAGGGAGGCATGATTGTGGAGCTCGGTGATGATGCCACATACCCTGTGAGAGGAGTTGGCTCCATTTCATTTCGGATGCCTTCAAGTGTTGTTCTTGAGCTAAGTCATATTTTATTTATTTCGGGTTTGAGGAAAAACCTCCTTTCAGTTTCTTGCATGACAGATATACATTGGAGAGTTTCTTTTGAGGGATAACAATGCACCATCAATGATTGTAGTCTAGCTAGTTCAAAGACTTTGGCTAGAGGAGTGAGAGAGGGTAGCCTTTACAGGTTACTTGCTAATCTATTGGCACTATTACATTCTAGCGAGAGGATAGTAGGGTCTTCTAGTTCTTAGGGGGCACATGCATGGCAAGATATCATTGAGCCAAGTTCACGTTCAAGCGTAGACACTTTGATTGTATCTCATATAGATGAGGATGTGAGATCTTTCAATGCGCAAGGTTCTCCTTCAGTGATTGAGGTTAATGTGGAGATTATTGATCCAGAGGCTTAGGATCATACATGACTGTCTAGATCATCAATGAGAGCGAGTGTACCTCCTAGCAGATATGCTAGTCATGTAGCATTGGTTTCTTCCATCCATGAGATTTCTAGTTGTTCATTGGAAGAGAGGTGTGATACCTTGATGGAGGATGTTGAGATTGATTCCAAAGTTGCAACTAATAGGAGTATTATGGACTACAGAGCTAGGAGTGATTCTGGTTCTCTCAGATAGAGGGAGTTTCCCTTGGTGATACTCTTACTTTTGGATTCTCTCAAAATGGAGTTGACCTGGCTCAGGTTGGTTTAGTTGCTAGAAGATTTGAGGTACATGAGAGGGATTCTCATGTTGACACATTGATGATGAACTTGCATAGTTTGATGATTATACCACGAGATTTACATTTTAGGATCGACTTGATCTTGTATGGAGAAATGATTATCTATGCAGGAACCCTTGGCCCCTTTATGTCCCTGCCTGCTGCCCACCTGGCTGTATGATGACTAGTATGGTCCAGCCATATGCTGTACAGCCCCTGCCATGGGCTATACGACTGCTACCCGCGGCCTATACGGACCCATATGGGCTGTACAGTGCTGCCCATTGGCGGTACGACCCTTGCTGATGCCTGCTGCGGGCTGTACAACCTCTATGGCTACTCTTGCTGGTTGTATGACCCCTCCAGAAAACTCCCAACCTTTGCCTTGCTTGGTACGGCTTGCTGAAAATTTCTTGGCTGCAGAATTTTTCTCCTTAGCCAAATCTGTAGAGTGAAAGTCCCTCTCCACTCAAATGAGTCACTAACTTCTTGCTTGTGTGTGTCTCCTCCTCTCACCTTGGCTGCCTTTTATAATCTTGAGTTGAGCCAAAACCCTAAACTCCAAAGTGATTAATGAATGGTTGAGATTAAATCTCACCTCACTTGAAATCAATGGCTAAGATTCATTTAGTTAACTAAATTCACTCATGCCAAAAACTTTGGCATTTCATTTAATTAACCTCCATTAATTATAAAATGACATTCACTTTAATAATTAAAATTATTAAAGTGAATTTCCAAAGTTCTAAGAGGTATTAATGATTATCTCCACATGTTAGAGACAAACCAATGTAGAGATACCTATCCAAGCTACAAAATTCAACAATTCCAATAAAATCGTTCATGTGCAACTTAACCAAGATATCAAAGTCAACAGCACCTGGGGTTTCATCAGAAAATTTGTTTTGATATATGTGCTTCAAAAGAAAAAGGATGTGTTTCGATCTGCATATCCAGAGCTAATCACAATTTTGGGGTTTTGGCCCTCTATAAGATGGAAGTGTAACATATCATCAAAGTTTGTAAAACAATTCTTGGACAAACTTTCATTATCTTTCAAGATTGGGTTGGGTAAACATATTGTAAGTCATCCCACCACCTGTAACCGTTAATGTAAATGCATAATTGAAAATCAATCACGAAGGCCTCCTTCGCCTTGGTGCTACATCATCATCAATTTCACATGTACCTGAAGATCTGATACTACCTCTAGTTCTGCCATCTCTGCTGTACTTCAGATCAGTTTTGTCATCTTCTCTGTCTCTTTCTTTTCTGGATGCACTTCCTGCCCTGATAACCATGTCTTTATCACCTGGTCTTGGGCTACCTCTGGCCTGCAAATTCAACCTATTCATCTGATCTTCGATCTTCAAGCAGGTACCCAACCAAGTGGTGGGTAACAAAGTTCACTTGCAAGAAAATATGTTATGAAGAGCTAAATTCATGGTAACTTTGTTTGTCACTTTAGAAGTACTTATTTGTGGGTCATTTCCCTCTTATGTATCTTTGTGTCTATGGCCGGCAATGTATTGTTGTTTCATTCATCTTAATTTGAGTTTGCTACCATATTCACACTATGCATTTATAGACACACCTTCGTACAAGCTTTAGAGTCTTTCCTTATTAACATTCCTCCAAGTCAATTTCTGCATTTGTGAACAGCAAGATAGGGTTAATGTAGATTGTTCATTTCAGCTTCATTCTCTCCTTATCACATAAGAAAGAAGCTCATAGTTGCGACCCTTCATAATTTATCTTTGACTCTAGTTGCCCAATGGATTGACACTAGTCTTAGTCCACTGATCACTTTATTCATAAACACTAAATCATAATCTCTGTTTTGCCAAAGATCAACTCTTCATTTCACCTTGCACTTCCATTGTATATCTTTGGCAATCCTATCTTATGGATACCCCCCTTGCGTTGGAGGAGAGCCAGCCTAAAGAGAGAGAGGGCGTTACTATGGTAACAATGGGTAGCCCCTCTTAGTTCCCCCAAGGTCTTGCTTGTGCTTTAGGACTTTATCACAATACGTGAGGGCCTGGGTGGTAATAGGCCTAACATATAGTTTATCTAGGCTTTTACATAGTTTTGTATTCTTATCTTCACTTTTGGATGTGAAGCCAAATAGTGGTTAGTTGACTTAGTGTTAATGTTATAGTTAGTTAAGCTTGGCAAAAGAACATCAACCCAAAGGACATGTTGTAATATCATGACTCTTTGTACTTTTCTCTATATAACCCTCTCCCCTTACCCCTTGGAAAATTGATTTCAACTTCAAAGTCCAAAATATGCCATAAAAGGGCCTATTGGCCTTGCTATTTATAATACATAAGAAATGCAACTAAGGATTATAGACTTGTAGTACAATTCCCTCTTATCTTGATATCGTACCAGTTTAAAATTCTAAACATTACTACTGATATTATGCCATTTTGAAATACTGAAGTATCACTATTTAGGTTTTTGGATCCAACCACATAGACATTGGTTGTATTGATTTTGTTCTAAATTCTCGGATACTTACATGGTGTTTTGCAGGTGGTACATGCCAGTTAACCTTCTTCTAACATTTTTGATTGGAGGTTTCTGTGGGTGGATCGTTGTGAAAATTACAAGAACTCCAAGGCATTTAAGTGGCCTTGTTATTGGAAACTGTGCTGCAGGCAGGTGCAATTTATGCCTATTGCAGTAAATTCATTAGTTAAATGGTGTTTTGCATGCCTCTAAATAAGGTCATTAACTGGAATTTAGTTTAAATATGTTTTGAGGTTCAGGTCTTACTAATATCAAAATCATAGAGAATTAATAATATGAAACTCTTTTGAGCTTTGCCATTGATTGTACACAGGAAATGTTGGAAATTTGCTTCTGATTATCATTCCTGCAATTTGTGAACAAAAAGCCAGTCCTTTTGGAGATGCTGGTGTTTGTATGGACTATGGAATGGCTTATGCGTCCTTTTCTATGGCGGTATACTATTCCACCTAAACTTTTATAATTTCAGACTTTTTATGATAAACGATAAAGTATCCTATTAACGTCCACTTAAACTTATTTGGCTTGTCGGACATATTTTGATTCCCTTTGATGATGAAGGGAAACTGAGAAATGAACTTACTGTACATTATCGTGAAATAAATCTTAGAGTTTACTTGTTAAATTTAGTGCACCAGAGAGAAGGAAATAATGTTAAATGTGGGAGTATATGCCCTGATAGTAAAATAAAAATGATACTATGAAGCTTGCTATGCAAGGAAGTCTATATCATAAATGTGATCTGTGAAAATACTTCTCACCCTCTAACTTGTCCTGCTAGAGAAGATTGGGGCCATCTACATCTGGTCTATTGTCTACAATATTGTGAGATCATCATCGTATCAAAGGGACGAAGAAACTCAAATAGAAGCTAGGATTGAAGAGAAGATCCCAAGTAAGGACTCCTCAAATACGGGACTGCAATCTAGTCTTCTACAGGAAGTCCATACAGAAGTGCCAAGTTCTACTGGAAAAAATGGGTCTCTCTTTCCATCCGAGACACAGGATTTTAACAAAGACGTTGGCAAAGGAAATGTAAGTTGTTTCATTTTCCTTCATAGGCTAGCATATTTATGGCTTTGGTTTAGGATGATTTTTATCATTGGATTTTGCTTGATGTAGACCTTTGTGTAGATTCAAAGTTTTTTGAGGTCTTGCTATCTCATATATAGTTTGTTCCCTTATCAGAGTTGTTTTGGAATCTCTACAAGGCCTTCCTTGTGATTTTTGTCTTTGTGATCTCAGTTTCAAGTTTACTAGTAGAAAAATAAAGTGGCATATCCCTTGTTGAGGATTCTGTCTCACAATAATATTAATATGGTTATTTCCTAGGTTGTTTGTAACAATGCAGTTCACCTTCTCTTGTCCTTCATCTTCTCTTTTCTAATTAGTGGACCCATGGCCGTACAGCTAGTGCTTAACAAGTTGTTGTATGATCCAGAGGTAGGACAAGGCTAATTAATAGTTCTATAAACCTAATCTGGTATATGTATTATGTATTCTTCCTCAAGATTTCTTTCCCAAGAACTCTAGGATGTTGATTTATTTCAACTACATACCATACAACGATTTCTAGCAGATCTTACAAGCCTCAACTTTGGGGCTTGTAAACTTTGGTTTCTCTTCACAGGCCATAGTAGCATCTCTTTGCCATTGTCTCATTGACAACTGCTTTATCCCCATTTTCATCATTTCCTGTCTGTGCACTGCAAACTACTGTTTTTTTTGCCATTAGTTGCTTCATTAATATCCCCTTTTATTTTCTCTTCGGCTTTAGTTGTGAATGAAGAACTAATTTCCTCAGAATTGTTTTGGGAATCTTCGATTCATCATGACAGATTAGATCCATTTTTCCTATAATATATTTTGCATAAATATAAATAGTCATAAAAGGAAATGGCCACGTTAAAGAACGACGACTCCCATTTTCTGTGTAACCATGGCCATTTCATAAAGGCTTTTTATGTTTTGACATCAAATGCATACTCTTGGCTGTAAAAGTTGCATCAAGTTTTAGTGCAAATATTTTCATCATTTGATGACAGTCCACTCACTATGTGACAAAAGTTGGTCCAATCTGCTCTTTTTTCTTATGAAGGTTGTCCAATTTCATGTTGCGGATTATTTACATTAAAATGGAGTATTCAAGGGAAATAAATTAACATCATTATCAACATGAATCGTGATGAGAATTACATTAACATCAATTTGACAAACCAATTATTAATTCCAGAGTCGAAGATAATTGAAAAGGAAGATATTTTTCACAAAAAACAAAATGAAATTAAAAAATTACAAGTGACAATTGATGAATATAAATATATATCTCAATTCAATGTTACAAATATGTATAAAGAAGAAATTGACATCATTATCGGGTTACCCTAGTTTAAAATCTAGGTACCTTCGTCTTAAACATGGGGAAAAAGTCTGTGACGTTTCCCCATAAGAAGAAGTTGATGACACTTCAAGACACTACTATGAGGTCAAAATCAATAATACCCTCATCAGAAGACTTTAACGATATCTCAAAAGTAATACTTCAAGGAAATAAAAAAGCAATGCAAAGGATGCAAAAAGAATTCAACGAAGTTATCACGGAAAAAAACGAAGAAATTTCTCGCTTAAAAGACCACAATCAAAAACTACTTACACAGATCAAGAAGTCAAGGGGTAGAAAACAGTGTGTTCAGAAATTGGAACAAGAAAATCAGGACCTTGGAAAGAAATTATCGGAAAAAGATGAAGAAACTTTGCATTTAAAGAACCTTAATCAAAGATTATTAGAACAAATCATAATGCTGAAAGAGGAAAAATCTAAGAAGGAAGACAAGGACAAAGCCGACAAATCAGATAAGGAAGAAAACTCACGCTTAAAGGTTCATAATCAAAGTTTACTCACACAGATTAAGAAGTTAAAGAATGATAAGAAGTTGCTACAGAACAAGCTAGAACAACTTATCAACAAGAAATCAATGGTTGATAAAAAGACAATGATTTAACCTATGGAACTAGAGAAGTCCTTAGATGTAAAAGGCCCCTTTGCAGATAAAGGAAATAATACAGATCTAGTCAACCTTACAACTCAAAAGGATGGAAATCAAGTGGATGTAAAGAGGTCTTCAAATGTTGAAGTAGAAACAAGCCAGGGGTATGAAGAAAACTCAATTCCAAAAGTTAATCAAGAAAAAACTACAAGTAGACGAAGTAAAGATCAAGTTGCAAGGACGTCTTATCGGCATCCTAATCACAAAAATCAATATTTCGACCAATCAATGTATCAATAGAAACAAATAACTGATATGCCGAAGAATATTACTTCCACTACAAGTGGTGCTCAAAGTAGAAGCTATCATGGGAGTCAAAATACATCAAGTTTTTTCCAAAATCCCTATAAACGCCCAATTCAGTAGAAGATCGAATTAGGTGTTAAATTTCGAGCTTGATTGTAAACTGTAAGTATTTCTTTAAATTCTGACTGAACTTTGAACTTAGCTTAGCATCATTCATAAACCAGAACAACAATAGTCATAAGAATTTACCAGCATGCAAGATCACAACACATGTACCCTGGGGAAAACCTATACAGGGAGAAAAACCCCAGCAAACAATCTCCTTTTATTGCATTAATAATGTATGATCACTTACAAATATTCCACCATGAAATTCTGCTTTTAACGAGCTTGCCAAGACGACTTAGACCAGATTGTGCGACCTGTAGGTAAAACAACATCTTTCTGTCCTTTCTCTGCTGAAATATACCAGCACTGTTACATAAGCTTGATGTTGATAAAACCCAACAATGTTGTTTTCTTTTACTGCCTTCTACAACTGATATATGCTGCTCTGATATGCGCCCTCTTATGGACAGATATGCTTCCCTGATATGTGCCCTCTTATGAACAGATATGCTGCCCTGATATGCGCCTTCTTATGGACATATATGTTGCCTTGATATGCGCCTTCTTATGGACATATATGTTGCCTTGATATGCTGATATATATCAGCACTAAATAACACCACTTGCTGCCTCCTACTCTTTCACCCTCACACTACATAACACTATATAGAATGAGGGGTCGACCTCTGCTTATAAAGGAGTGGAGAGGTGAAGGAGAGGGCTCGAATTAGAAACTAGTTTGCATGCTTTTCATAACTCAACTTTACACTTTAATTCGAATTTGGAACTAGACTTGAGACTTCAGTTACAACTCGCCCTTGACTTGGCACTGCATGTGAACTAACTCAACATGCACATGTCATGCATGCATGCAACTAGACATGCATGCATGCAACATGCAACAAAAACTTGACAACTTGACCTAGACATGCAACTTTGACTTTTACAACTTGAGTTTAACAACTCATTCAACTTGACTCTTATACAACTCGACTTATTACATGGCAATTCAAATTTCTTCATGGTGGATAATGTTACACGTGTCAACGCACTAGATCAATACATTTACATCATTTGCAATATCAGGAAGATCGTTTGTTTCTAGCTCATAGTAATTTTACGTTCAACCTAACTTTTGCTGGATGCCTTGACTTTTGCTCATGGCTCACAAGGCTTGACTAGGCTCATAGAGGTTGTACGTTCCCCCTGACTTTTGCACTAGTTTGTCTATGCTCACAGAGGTTGTACGTTCCCCCTGACTTTTGCACTAGACTGTCTACGTTCACAGAGGGTGTACGTTCCCCCTGACTTTTGCATTTGACTCACAAGATCATATAACATCTTGTTCGTCCCGACTTTTGGTTTGACTCATAGAGGTTGTATGTTATGTACATAAAAAGACACATAAATAAGATATTAAATAATATAACAATTAAAGAATAATTAGTAAATAATTATTAATAATGAAAAGACATGGCTATTGGTTATGGGCACCCCTGCGTGGGTATATAAGCAAGCCCTCACTTCTCGATTGTAATCATTCATTATTCATTTATCTATCAATATATTTATTATTCCAATTTTGTAGCTCTTGGTTTATTTATTACAGTGGTATCAGAGCAAGGTTTCCTACCTGTTTCCGCTGCCATCTCCGACCGTACAATGCACAGTGAATAAACCGGATCCGACCCCCGACCCACAATTCGTCATCCCATTGGCCCGCTCACACTACCCGACAACCCTCGTAACCCCCCCTCCAAATTCCAACCACACTCACACTCACCGACCCTCCCCCGACCACTCACACTCCTTCACAACCCCCCCGCAGACCCCGTCTCCCATTCTCGCAGACCCCCACTCCTGCGGACTCCCACTCCGACACACCACACCCACAACCCACACCCCCTTGTCCATCCCTCCCCAACCCCGTGACTGCACAACCCCCCCGTAGACCCTGTCTCCCACTCCCGCGGGCTCCCACTCTGACACACCACCCCCACAACCCACACCCCCTGCCCAATCCCGTGACTACCGCAGTCACACTCCGTCACAACCCCCAGACCTGACACAAGTACGCAGACCCACACTCCTGCAGACCCTGTCGCCCACTCATGCAGACCTGGTCCCCCACCCGTCACTCACTCCGTCA
>SNQJ01S0000416.1:28270-45678 GCA_010110895.2 Picea sitchensis
GAGGGGAATTTGTTTAGTTTATGACAAGTAAAATAAATGTGAGACTAATTACTTGATCCACACTGACCAGGGCTCTTGCGAGGTCGCTGAGGGGATGGTTTATTTGCCAAATTGAAATTGCAGAAAATAAAGCTAATCTAGCAATTAGTATTCTACTTTGCAAAAAGGAAAAAATGATCTAAACTGACTAATTGTGCTTTGTGATGGATTAAAGATTACTTTAGCTTATTTTAAATATGCAAAATCAAATCTAAGCTAAAACTTGCAAAAATTGACACCACCACCGAAAACTTCGTTCCCCCAGGGGAAATGAAGAGCAGGAGCTTGTAGTCCCACTGATTTTATTAAAATCTTACATGAGATTTTATGGAAGTGACTTGTGACCATTCATTAGGGGGGTCACAAGTCTTTACAATGCTTTACAAAGATTTATTAAGTACAATGGGTGCTCCCAGGGGTCCCGGATGCTCCTAATCCGCCCAAAACGGACATAGTTTATTCCTATCTGTTCGTCAACCTGCATAAAACAGCGAACAAAAGATAGCAAAAGATGCCCAAAAAACACTTTAGAAGTGTCTTGGGTTATTAGTAAAAAATCTATAAAAATTTCTAAGTCAAATTCTATGATAAACTAGCAAAATTTCGAAATTAAACTAAGTAGAGAAAGCCCAAGTATAAATAGAACCCTCTCCTCCCTCATTTGACACCATATCTTGAGCTATTGCTATGCTACTTGATTTTCCCCTCATCTCTCTCTCTCTCTTGGTTCATTGTGCTTCCTTTCCATTTTGCTCTTGAGAGTGTTGGAGCAACTTGTTGCTGCAACACTCTCCTCTTGAGTAATAGAAAGGCTTTGGAGGATTTTGAAGAAAAAAAGAGTATTATTGTTGCTTCTTGCTACTATTGAGGTGATCTTGTTCTATTTCTCTCTCTCATTCTTGCTTCAAGTTTTATGGATCTAGAGTAGAAGTTTCAAGCAAAGTATTTTGTTTGGATAGATCTTGTGATAGTATTATCATAGATCTAGTGAAGTGTTTAGTTGGGTATTTCAAAGTAGTTTGTTTTACCATCTAGATCTACTCACATTCTATCTATTTTTGTAGCTCCTCTCTCACATTTTGTAGGTTTACCTCTAGGGTTTTATTTCGCTAGCCTCAAGGAAGAGTCTACTCTTAAAACCCCCTTAAACTCCATTGTTTTTCAGATCTAGTTTCTTTACTCATTCCTTCTATATTTCATTTTGCTAACAATCATAGATAGGTCACAAAAATATATTTTTACTTGGAATTTTTATGTGAAAAATTTCTACCCTAAAAACATATTTTTTTCCTCACTTTTCTTGTTGTATGCAGCATTTCTAGCAAGCAATAGCTTGCTGGTTTTTGTAGGTTCTCATCAGGTTAAGGGGTTTTGCAGCCCACTTTTGGTCACACAACACTCCCAAAGGTCCCTCCTTTGGGTGTAACATCCCGCTCTGGCGCACTGAGTTAACTTATTCTTTGAGGACACTTGCTTGCAAGTGATCCAGATTATTATGCTATTAAAACTTTTGATTTTGATTATGAGGCATTATGGTTGATGACATGTTGTTTTACTACATTGACATAGACAGGCGTTATTGACTCGATTTTACTGAGTGTGCAGGGTTTTGGACCTTGAGGATGCAGAGGCATCGATGGAACCCCTTGGACTCCGGATTGAGTTAGGGAGTGTGCCCTTGGGGTTTGATTGTTTTACTGTGATATCAGTGCATCTGACTAGATGATATGATGTGGATATGTTCTGACATGATTTGTTGATGATGTAGGCTGACGATAGCTTGCCGACCAGACTCACATATGGAGTAAAGGGGTCACACACGACTACCAGAGATGTTAAGGGAGAGGTGTGGACAACAACCCTACCACAGCCTACTAGCACTCCCGCTGTGGCTCGAATTGTAGGTTAACAATTACCTAGTTCGAGAGGACCCACGATGCCGTGAGGGCAGACTGCGACAGTCACTCACGATGATTCTAAGGGGCGCGCAATAAGGCGGGGGCCTTATTCCTTAGAGGCCCTTAGTCTCCCACAAGTTCACCTGGCGGAGTATTGACTCCAGGGGTTATTGATGTCTACCAAATCAGTCAAGAGGCGAGTGGCACCCTTGGAGCACGTAATGCGTCCTGAAGGGCACGTCGCGCAAAGGAACAGACGAGGCGAGTGGCACCCTTGGAGCACCTAGTGCGTCCTGAAGGGCACGTCGCGTTGTTGATGATAGAGGGATGAACCTAGATGGCCTTAGGACAAATAACCTGTTAAGTAACTTTTAAAACAATTTCCCTAATTAATTGTCACCCAGTACAAAATCTAAGGTCTAAGTCTCAATTACGCTAGTGGTAAAATTTAGTCTACCTTTAAAAAAAATAAAAATAATAATAATTAAAATAAAAACAACTTAAATGATAATTATGATCTTCATAAAATCTTGTAACATGAAGGGAGTAAGAAATTAATTTATTCATAAAAAAATAAAATCTGTGATTATAAAATGTAAGGAGGGAATTAATTGTTTTATCTTTTAGATAATTTAAAATATACTAATTTAATGATAAAAGGGAAAAGGGGTTAAATTCCACTCCTGCCTTTTTGAGTTCTAAGTAAAAAGGGGAAAGAGGGAAAATCAAAAATAGGAAACTAGGGAAAAGAGACAACATAGAAAGGGAAAAAGGGGAACTTGAGGGAAAAAGCAGAAAGTCAACTTAGTAAATAATCTACCATTAAGAGCTTTCTAATTTTAAACTGAATTAACAATTTCGTAATAGGGAAAGCCTTTAAAACCTGTAAGGGAATTTGGGGACACATAGGAGTGATTCTAGGAGTAACTCTAGGTGGGTGAGGGAAATAAGATAATTAATTAATTAAAGAAACTAAATAATGGAGGAATGTAGGGGATGGGTGACACTTGTATGGAGAAGAATTTTTTAGGAATTTATTTTAAAAACTTTAATTAAATGAGATTTTAGGAAAGAAATGATGATTGAAACTCTATATAATGAAGGAGGAAGAAGGATGAAGGGGATCTTATGTTTACGTAACGTTACGCTGCAGAAATATCGACTTGACTGATTTACTTGTGGGAGTTGGGATACCCATCTCGGAGAGGAGTGGTAGCTCGGCCTTGCGAGGCGAGCTGGGAGCTAGACGTAACCTCTGGATAGTGTGTGTGGCTCCTTTGCAGCTCGGGGGGCTAAGGGGGAAGAAGAGTACCCCTAGCGTTGGCTGGGAGGTACCAGTGAAGTCTCGATGGTCGGCGAGCGGTAGTTGCACGAAGCACGCAGACGACACTCGGAGCAGGCGAACAAGCAACGGTACACTTCTTCGTTTGAATGATAGAATGTTGTAGGATTTATGATTTGGATCTGCATGATTGTTGGGTAGTTAAACTGATTTATTTTTAAAATTCAATGACTGAAACTGTTCTTAGCCTAGCCTGATGATTGTTGACTCCCATGGTCTTCGTTCCCCGCATGACTTGACAGCCCTGTGGTGTTGACTGTGACCCTTGCGATTGTTTTCCTTCGTCCCTAGCACGCCAGTCCTCGCCTGAGCAGTCGGCCAGGAGCCTGATCTACGGTCGTCGCCTTAGCGTTAAAAGACCTATGGATCTCAATGCCTTTCTTTTCTGTGCGAGGATGGTGAAGCGTAGGACAAACCCATCTGCCGGCTACCTCTGTTGTTGTCCTTGGCAGTTGATGTCTTATGCCTTGATGTGTGTTATTAACCCTGAAATTTTGTTTTTGGCATAGCCTTTCCTTCCACTGTGCGTTATATACCTTGTTGAATTTTCTTCACGCCTTGGCTGATAAAACCTCTGCGGACATTTCAATGACCTTCCTTGGTTCTATGCGTTCTCCTACCGTGCTTTACGTTTTTACGTTTGTCTGCGTTTTTATGCGTGGAGAGATATATTTGCTCTGCTTTGGGATGTCAAGGAGTTGATTACTCGACGTTTCTTGTCCCGTCCATTATAAATATATTAAAGGTGATTATTTTGACATATGTTTATTACCATTCTGGTGGTAGCGATTTGAGTAACAAAAAATTTATATATGATGATGTGTGGTATGGGTATGCTGGCAAAAAGAGATAACTTCATGTAGGCATTTTTCTTTTTACATTTGGTATTCTAGCGTTGGGCATCCAATGGATTCCTGTCTGCATTTTCGTTTTGCCATCCTGAAGCTGGAGAAACACTTGAATTCTGAGTTTGCGTATTTTGTACACCTGCATATCCGAATTCATTGATAGATCGCAACTGTTGTTAAGCCAGAAACAAAGATGAATTGAATTGTGTTTAGTGCGTTGGAGCAATCCTGGTAAATTCTAAGTCTGCGTATTGTGTACACATGCATATCTGATTTCATTGACAGATAGCCATTACTGCAAAGCCTGAAACGGAATTGAATGAAATGTGTTAATTGCGATTTAATGCTGGCAGCGTTTTGTTTTTCATTCTTGGAGGTTTTCTCCACCTTCCTGTGGCCAAAACGAGCCCGAACCCACCTTTACCTGCAATTTTAATCTTTTAATGTGATTCTAGGCTGGACGGCGTATTGTTTTTCATCCTGGAGTTTTATCTTAAATTTCTTCTCGGCCAATCATGCACAGGCTCCAAACCTTCCCACCTGCGAATTTGATGACTTACCTTCTTTACCCTAATTCCATTGCAGTCGCCCAACGATTGGGCCACTGCCTCGCTGCCTTTCCCCCACCTTTCATGCGGCTGGGACGTCGACCCCGCATCTACCTGTTCTGGCAGAAATTTTTAATGGTGAATTGTGAATGGCCTGGAGCGGAATTCGTGGCGTTATTATTGTTTTTAACTTTTGAATAGCACCTTCATTACCATAGAGTGGAAGCGATTGTTATGGCAGAGATGTCAGAATGGATGCAGTCAAAGGCGGTGCAGTTTCCTTTGTTGTTTCCTGAAATTCCTGAGTAACAGTGGCGTGGCTCTTTTTTTAAACAGTTTAATGCTTAATAATTAATGTTGTGGCTACCGCTGTAATGAAAATAGCTAGCGTACCCACCTTTTTGTGATATTAACAAGACTATAACAGTGAAATTGATTAACAATATTAAATAGTTTTAAAATTTTTGCTTTAATTGAATTTCAGGCTCACATAGGTGTGAGCAGGCTCACATAGGTGTGAGCAGGCTCACATATATGTGAGCTTTACAATTTTTTTTTTATATAATTTTTATTTATTGCAATACATACTCATTGGAGAATGGTTGGAAGTGAGTTAAATAATATGGGTGAGAATTTTGCAGAATTATCTTGATTATGTTTTATAATTTAATTATTAGATTATAACATACATGAGATTATATGTATTCCTATAAATTAGGTAATGCATAATAAGATTATTATAATTCAATATGTTAATGGAGTAAAGTGATATGACGTAGGATTTATCTTAATTCATAAAGTGGTTACATGTGGAATGATTTACTTTCTGTAAAATTTATCAACCATATAAAATTATTCAACATTTAAACCTTAAACCTTGAACTATCCTTAAGACTTGTTTCCTTAAGTTATTATGTTATACTAACTCATTCGGAAGGTAAAGGAATCTTAGAGTCATTCTTGATAAGTTAACAAGTGATTTTTAAGAGATATTTTTATGATGGATATTGGATAATTTTACTTTATTTTGAGAGCATCATTTTATATACATTAATTTTAGTATATAATTAACAAATGTAATTGACACATCTTTAATTAAATGGTACTTAATAGAATTATACTATATATATATTGACATTAAGTTAATATAGATTTGATACTTACAAGACATTTCATTACTTGTAGCATTAATTGTAATTTTGTTAAGATAAAATAATTTGTTCTAAATATTGATATTTAGGACTGCAATTATGATAATCTAGATTGATTAAACTTTTCCATCCTCATTTGTAAACTTGATTATTCTATGATGAGATCGATGATCGTAGACTCGGTTGATTTAGCTAGTTGCATGGATTGATTGTGATTGGTTTTGTAAATCAGATTTCTTGCGCCTTGTAGATAGAATGATTGATTTAAATTGTGTTCTAATGCGCTAATAAATATTGATGATGATGGATTGATTTGGAACTAGATTATTAATGCGCGGTTAATTAAAGTTTATGTATGATTGTTAACAGTAATGATTACTCTCGCCCATGGTTAATTGATTTTAGGGTTGATGGAATGAATTTTAGTTGATCGTTGATGTTGTTGTTAGCTCAGTTAGCGTGGTTGATTGTCTCGGAGGGGGGGGAATGTAGACACCTCCTGGTTCCTCAGAACAGTCGCCAGCCTTGAGACCTTAAATGGTCAAAATCGATGGGAACTTGGGCTTGAGCATTGCTTATGTGTCTTGGAGGTCCTAACCACTGCAGGGTAGGACAGGCGGGTAGTCAGTCTTATTTTTTTGTCAGTTGATTGTCGTTCATTGCTTCCAGATGCTTGATGCGCGTCTTAGGTCATTATGTTGTTGTCGCAGTTGCATGCGTCATGTTCGTCGTCGTGTTGCGACGCAGAGTATAATGTCTTTATTACCCTTGTACACATGCACACACACAAAAAAATATTGCACTTGTTATGAGAGGTTGATGTCGTGACGAACAGGAGGTTGTTACATTGGGTTGGTAAAGTCTCACCCTTCTCCTTCATTTTTCTAGCACTTTGGGTGAGTTCTTTGAAGCTTATTCTCTTGTGTATAATTTCTTTTGTTGTAAATAATATCTTGTGCCTACGCCTTGGGAGAGAAATCCCCAAAATCGTAAGGCTAGGGCATAGTTGTACTTTCAAGCTAGCTAGGTTAGTTATGTGTTGATGGTTTACTTATGCTTAAATGATTAGAATATTCTAGAGGTAGATATCATACACACACTAAATCTTAGCTTAAGCCTTTAAGACATAATCTCTTTTACATGCTTTAGATTTCTTCAAGTTTCATTATGCTCTAATCCAACATATACATGGTTTAATGCATTGATAGTGGTTTAACGAGTAATCCTTTTAACTTGAAATCAACCCATCTTTAAGGCCATTTGCCATCATCTAATTGTGAAGCATAAGTTGGGCATGTATGTTGTCTAGGGACACATTTTAATTTCAGCAAACACTTTTCATCTCTTAGCACTTTACCTTCACGCAATAACATTAATGGTTAAGTGGTGATAAGCTAAAGCACTTTTCTTTTCTTTGGCAAGTTGTTCTTGCCTTTCTTTTCATCTCAAGTTTCTTCTTGTTTTAAGGCTTTAATCATATGGTATAAGGATAACCTTTCAATTCAGCTTTTATCTCAAGTTTCTTACATTGTTTAAACTTTAAATGCTATAATTTCTTGGTTTAGGAACACTTTAATAGCTGATTGAAGTTTCAGTTTTGGGCCTAATTCACTATTTTCGGGCAAGTTAAAGTCACTAAAATACTCTTAAACACACCTAAAAACTTAGTCCTAAGGTATAATAATATACTAGACTTAATAGGACACCTAAATCAACCATCTTCGCCATCTAAAACGGGGCTTGAGGAGGGCAACAAAAGGTGTTAGGCCGGGGACGGTCTCACGGTGCACGATGTCCTTTCTGGGAGTACTCGGGTCTTTAGGGTTGACCTGTGAAGCTAGGGTAGGCCTCGTTGCCTCACTTCTTGAGCATCCAGCAGCCATTTGGTAATTGGGGCAGGAGGATTTTGGTTCAACACTTAGTTAGGGGGTGGAAATTTAAAATCTTCAAAATATTTAAGCAACCCTTAATCCACCTAGTGTTTTAGGCAATCACTTTCTTGGGTATATCTTATGGTTGTTTAAAACTTTAATTGCAAGCACACATCTTGTCTTTAATTTCACATGCAATTTTACTTCTTGGTGGATTAATTAACTAAGTGTCATCTTGAGTATTGTTGAGCAGTTGTTCTTTCAAGTATTTCTTTTCATGCTCTTTATGGTGTGATCCCCCAAGAGATAGCGCATCCCATTTGGAGGCATCATCTTGTTGGATCTTGAGTGTTGTGGATGCCATTGAAAAGCAATCCAATAGAGTAAGTGCTATTGGGGCATGCTTGGCTTAATGTGGATGATCTTCATGCTTTAAATATCTTTAAGTACCTTCACATCTAAGCACTTGGTTATTTGGTTTCCTTTATATCTTGTAGAGCTTGTATCTCTTGTTCATAATTGTTGTGTTATCCTTTCATTCTTTATTGTAATCTTGTATCTAAATTGTACCTTTGTAATCTTTGTAAATCTTTGTAATAAAACCCCCTTAAACATTAGTTGACCCCTTTTCCCAACTCTAGGCACTAGTCTTAGTTGACTTAGGGAAAGGCTTACTTGCCATATTGATTCTTGCACCTTGCATTGCTGCCTTTGCATCATATGTTAGTTTTTCCCCCAAACCTTGTAACTAATTAAAACCAACTCCTATAACATAATTTCTAATCTCATCTAGTAACTAGGGTCTACCCCCCTTGGCTTCCCTAGGAGTAAGCCTAGACGGAAGAGGTTCAAGTCAAAGTGACAGCGTGGGCTTTGAACCTAGGCATTGTGCCTCCAAGGACACACTAAGTGAGCAGGACTTAGGTCACGTTTGCAAGTGTGTATAAGGACGACAACAAGGCCTTGGCATTATCAGTAGTTATCTTCGCTGACACACCGAACCTAGTGATAATCTTATCTTCAAGAAAATCCATGACCACTTTGTTGGTTCCTGACTTGGTGGGTATAGCTTCTACCCACTTTGTGAAATAATCACTTGTTGTGATTATCCAAGTATAGCCATTACTTGAATTATCTTTAAATTGACCAATAAAGTCAAGCCCCCATTGTTGAAAAGGGGCTTGTACCACTACTGGTTGTAAGGGTAAGGCTGTTAGCTTCTGCTTCCTAGTGAACAACTGACACTGCTAACAACCCCTACCCATTTTATGCACATCTGAAAAGATAGTAGGCCAGTAGTAACCTGCTCTGAGGATTTTGTGGGCCATAGTTTTGGCTGCAAAATGCCCACCACAAAATCCTAAATGAAAGTCAACCAAGAGTCTTTTGGACTCAAGCTCATCAACACATCTAAGTATCACCCCATCTGGTTTCCTCCAGCCCTATCCATCCTACATGATACAATACTTAGCTGCTTTCAACCTCAATGCTCTTCTTTTATGACCAATTAAATGACTTGGGCATGTGAGATTAGAAAGAAAGAAAATGGTATCATCATATTGTTGCCCTTCTTATACACACCTATTAATGTGGAGAAGTCTCCAACCCACTTGGTGTGTCCTTGGAGGCACAAGTCTAAGTCCAAACCCATTGTCACCTCGATTTGGACTTCTTCCGTCTAGGTTCACTCCTAGGGAAGCCAAGGGGGGTAGACCCTACTTAACTATGTTAAGGTTTATTAAATGATCTAGGAGTTAATTTTAGTTTTTAGATTAGGGAGACCCAACCCAAATGACAAGCAGTGAATGCAATGCAACTCTTCAATGACAAGCACTAAATAATGTTAAGACTAATGCCTAAAGATAAATAAATGGAGTTAATGAGAGACACAACAAATTACAATTATACAAGAAATAAATAGTGCTATAAGATATCTACAATGAATAAGAGAAATCACTTTACACTTAAACCAATTATTAATATTATCTACAAAATGAAATACAATAAGGAAAATATATATACAATGAAATGAACAACTAAATGATTAAACAACTATATCCAAACTAATAAAGAATACTTTAACCCAATAAGCGGTGAAGCATCAATACATGAAATATCCACAACAAGAGATAACTTAAAGTGACTTGAAAAGTAAAATTACTTTGAAAGCAAAACACATGGAAAACAAATAACCTTGAATGTAAAAATGCACAACTCATATAAAATATAACTGAACTTGAAAGTGCAAAAGTTGTGAATGTAGTAGGTTAATTTTAGAAGATTTTAAGTCTCTCTTTAGTTAGGGGGATTAGATGTGATAAATGCAAGTCTAGACTATGTGTCTACCCCTAATTCTTACCCCTTCAACCAAAAACATTGTTGGGTGCTCAAGAAGAAGGACAAGCAAGGTCTTTCCCTAGCTCCACAGGTCAATTCGGAATGATTGGGCGCTCAAGCAGGGAGGGCACTTAGTGCCTTGAAGCCGTCCCCGACTTCCACCCCTTGTAGCCTTCCAAGTCACCATTTTTTGATGGTAAAAGTGATACTAGTTGGGTGCCTAATTAAACTAGATATGATTACTTCCAAGACAAATAGGTTACTCCCCTAATTAATCTAGGTGAGGTTACTTTGCCAATGAATTTAAAACTAAAGCAATAAGTAAATTTAGATCCTAGCCTAACGATATTGCATGGATGGCTAAGCCAATCTCTTTGCAAGGCGTGGGCAAAAATAAAAAAAATCAAATGACTTGAAATGAAAATAAAACAAGAACCTAGCCACACAACCTTGCCTTAAGGACAAGTGGGGCAAACAAATAAATATAAAATAGAAAAATTAAAGAGATCTAGTCTTACGATATTGCATGGATTGGCATAGCCAAATCACTTTGCAAGGTGTAGGAAATCTAAACTAATTTACAAAACAAAAAATTGATTTTATGAACAAGAATGCAAGCCCAAGAGACTCTCTTGGACTACTTACAATGTTGAGAAGATAGAGAGAAAGAAGAGGTTTTATGCCCAAGCTTTAGGAAGCTTTCTTGAAGTATTTTGAGGGGCAAGTATGCTGAAATCCTCTTCAAAACTTGCAAATAACCTGCAAAAACAGCAAGCTATTCTTGCTGGAAATTGCTAAAGATGGTTCAAACAAATGATACTTTGGAAATATGATATTCAAAAATTTAAAATAAAAAATCTGAACATGAAAATATACGTTAGATTGCAGATTTTTGATCAAAGAAAGTAAAGGAAACTGATAAATGATGGCTGTAAATAGAACAAAAAAATTTAAAAGCTTTATGTGGCTGAAAAATATAGATTTCCAAATCTAAAATCTTTTCTCCAAGCCTATGGTAACCTGCAGATTTTTGCAAACCCTTGCTACAAAAATACAAAGAAGGTAAGTATGTTCTACTAACTTGCAAAATACTTTCCAAATTAATTAGAAACAACTTACTTAGAATAATAGTAAGACTACTACTAATCTATCTCAAACAAAATACTTTGCTTGGGTCTTCAATGGAAATTAGAGCAAGGAAACACAAAAGAAATAACTTGCAACAATATTACCTCATACACAACAAAATAATGGCTCCAAGAATACTCCAAGAGACCAAGATATTCCTCCAAAGCTTCAAAAACTTTTATTCACCAAGAAAAGAACATGCCAAATGGCACCAAAGACCATGAGAGAGAAGGGAGAGAATGGGGAAGAGATGGGAGAGATTTGGGCATAGTAGAGTTGCCCTGAGAAAAGATGGAGAAATGAGGAGGGGGAGACATTTTTTTATACTTGGGAGAGAGGAAAGACCCCTCTTGGATGAGCTCCAAGTGTCACACATCCAAAATAGATGGACAAAGTCAAGGAAGAGATACTTTTGGGGTTTTGGTAGTGAGTTAGGGTTTGAGGGGTGACATGTGAAGGGGAACAACACCTTTTGACTTGTCAAACATGAGGTTAGACTGTAGGAAGGGAGAAATTAGGGTTTATGTGGCTTTTTCACTTAAACGTTTTATTTCCCATGTGCCAATTAGCAAGGGGGGCACACTTTTACTAGGGAATACCACTTTAAGTTATTGGCTAAGCAAAGGGGGAGGATTTTAAGTGGAAAATTACTTTTCCAGCTTAGGAAAAGGGTTAGGAAACATTTTCCCACTTTCTCTCGTGACTTTAATTAATTTTACAATTTTTGGTATTTTTACTTAGCCAATTAAAAGCAATTAAATGTTGACTCTAGACTGACTTGGACTCCTCATGGACAAAGACCTAGCAAAACTTGTCCAATTGAGATGAAACTTGGTCCAAGGGTGTAGGGGGTCATTTGCCATTTCTTTTGAGTACTGACACCCCTATCAAAAATCCACAAGGACCAAATTTTTACATTTTACATAAAAAATAATTAAAATTTCCATTAAATGGAGAATTTTAATAAATTAAAAAAAACTATCAAAACTTAACGGAATTCCGCAAGACTCTAGAAGATGTCTAGCATGGTCATTTACAACATTCCTAGACCTTATTCACCTCTTGGGCTCGATCATTAGAACGCCTTTCACCACTTATTAATAGTAAATTTTACCTCACAAAATAGCACATGACATAGATGCTCTACACATGAAATTGACACAAGAATGTAGCCTCCAAAGCCTTTTATTCCAATTCACAATGATGATACAATACAATGATATGCAAGCACTATTTCCAAGCTCCAACTAGCTTTACAATGGGAGAGCACTTATTTAAATAGCAAAGGGCAAGAGAGGAGGGCGTACCAAGTGGAGGAGAGGGGTGCACCACTTGTGAGGGGAGGGCTGCCAAGTGTTAAGGTAATGGTTTCCACCTCTCCCTTAACCCAAAACGTTGACAAGTGGTAAGGAGGAGGGGGATAGAGGGGCGCCACCTCTCAAGAGGTAGGCTTTCGTCTCTTAGAATGTGCCACCTCTCAAGAGGGGCGCACCCTCTCTTTGACCACATGCCACAACTAAAGAAAGATGCCATCTCATTCACTCTTCAACCAATAGAATCTCTCAGTTGGTTTCCACATAGCTTTTTAGGCTTTATTTGACCTCAAACATGTCAAAACATGTTTCCCAGGAAATAGCATTTGCTGATTTTTTCTGATTTTTTATGTCTTTTTTGGGTTTTGTGAGTTAAATTAACTTTTTAGTGATTAAAATCACTAATTTCACTCACCAAAGTGGGTACTTAGGTAATGTGGGTGCTCTAGGTCCAAAAATGAGCACCCCCAAGGCATATGAAGCCTCCTAGTACCACTTTTTTATTACAACTTCACTTTACAATTAAAAAATTCTGTTTTACAGAAATTTTTTAATTAACTGAAAAATTAAAAAATCCTAAAGGGGACTTAGCACATTTCCATAAAACTTTAGGAGGATGTTTAGTATGGTAATATACATTAGACACTAGGATTAGAACCATGATAAGGCCTAACCATGAGTATATACTCCAGTTTTGAAGAAAATGAGTGAAAAAACTTGGAAATTGTAAATTGCTTAGACAGTAAAATATAATTAACAAGTAAAAAAAACCACTCCAAAGTAACAACTCATGTCTAAGTCTTAGGTGGCTAAGACCTTTTACAAAGTTCATCATGCAACATCTCTTATTACAATTACCTGAAGGGTATGGAAAATGTGGAAAAAGTTGGTCACATAGACCGACTGAACTTCTGAACTCTGAATACTGAGCATTTGATTGCTCAATCTTTGACTGCTCAACTGCAAGTCTAGATAGTGCAACTAAGTGGATAACGGGTACTTTTCTTAGGTTGTAACATATAAACCCTTATGTTACTACTGAAATTCTAAACTTTAATTTTTTATTTTATTTTATTCGAAGTACGCAAGAGAAATCGGGTAAGTGTCCACATTATCTGCCCCTATACAATTTTTTTTTCCGTAATATATGGTAATGTGTGATTCTTTTTTTTTTCATTCTTTTTGTAGGAAGGTTTTTCCATTTATTATTATCAGTGACAAAAGAGTGTTTGAAAATATTTTATTAATGTGAAAAATGCAGAATAGAAAATTTATTTGGTAAATATGTTGGTAATAAATAATTATTATTTTCTAAACAGAAAACTGAGAAATATATTGGATAGAAATGTTCATGAAACAATGAAATACTCACACGCTATAGAATTTGTTGTTTTTTACTTGTAGATTTTCCAACGCCATTTGAGTAACCTTACGAATGGACTTCAACTTTCGGAGATATTGGCACCTCCAACAATTGGAGCTGTATGTTTTTCAAATCCTCTTCCAGCTACTCTTAATGCATCAATACTTCACCTTTTTCTTGTATGATAGCTTCTTAAACTTGAAATGAACCCTATATAGTGAGAATCAATAGGGAGATGGAATTGATTTAAAAGTTTTCAAAAGTTGGTGTCTAGCTATCATGTTCTTGTATGGTTTTGCTATTCTTAATTCCTATTAATAATGCATAATGTGTAAACAATTAACTATTATATTACAAAGTTAATTCATTGCAGATAAGCTTGTATTTTTTATTGAAAATGCTCTTGTTCTAGTAATAGGTAATTGTTGAGCATTATTGTCTAAATAACTACCAATAGAGACATCTACTTGTAAATAAACAAGTAGATATATCCATAAAAAAAACCCACTCTTTAATCATGATGTATAAACATAACATTAATTTTGTTTACTCATGCAAGATAGGCATACGACTAGAGAGATGAATATCTATTTAAACCATTTAAATCACTCACATTTATAGTAGAACAATTAGACAATGGATGCTATATATCTCATTTTATCATGTTTAGTTAGAAGACTGATTTTAGAGGCATCAATGCCATCCAAACCAATAGGTGACTGCATACATGGTATCTTTTTGTTTATGATTTTAATGAGTAATCGTCTTTTTTATTATTGACCAAAAAAATGTTGCTTCAACATCGAAACTATTATTATTCAATACAAATAGTGTGCAACCTGAATAGATAATTGGGCCCTACCCTTGTAATTTTTATGGTTTAATTGAATACCATAAATGTTTCTAAAACCTTTTAAAACCACCATGCAACACTTTTATGCAAATCACTAAAAATGGCCTCCCCCTTCTAACATCGGGCCACCTTCAAAATGGCCTCCCCCTTCTAACACCGGGCCACCTTCAAGAATAAGTTTTTATGCCTTAGACTTGTCTAAAGCCCAGGTCAAGATGGCCCAACACACCAGATAACGTTCAAGAATAAGTTTATATGCCCTAGAGTTAGCTAAAGCCAAGGTTACAATGGCCCAACTAAGCGAGTCTAATTTCACTCTTGTCAAACGTAACCATCTTATCCCTATGGTTTTAACTTTCACTAGTGACTACCTTCATTGGGAAGGGAGTTCAATATATATAATTGTACAAGTTTAATTTCACTCATGTCAAACCTAACCATTTTACCCCTATGGTTTTTAACTTCCACCAGCGACTACCATCATTGGGATGGGATCTCAATATATATAATTGTGCAAGAATGAGTATTGATCAATTATGGTTGGAGGAGTATAACTAGGAAAAATCAGAGGTCTGGAAACCCTTATGTTTAAATGAAACCCTGTAGAATTAATAAACATAGGAGTGCATTTTCACTGAGATAAAAGCATGTGAAAAACAATCTATGACAGTCTTTACTACTGTATTTTCTGTTTCTTTTTTTCCTATCTTGAGCTCTGCTGTGATATCTCATTATAAAATCATCTTTACGAGAGTTTGGCTTAAAAATATTAATCTATTGGGGTCTGCCCCAACCATTAGGAACTCATAAAAAAAAAATGATACTTCCTTGCAGGACTAGCAAACTGTAATCAATCATAATTATCACGAGAATTTTTTGATAGTGATATCGATAAGACTTGTAAGAGATAAACTTTGTATTTGTAATGATTTCAATTTTTTGTTTCTCTAAATCATGTTTTTCTTACTTTCTGACCCTGTATCCATTGTGCAGGTTGTGGGGTTTATTGTTGGAGCAATACCCCAAACAAAAGGATTATTTGTTGGCCCAAATCCTCCTCTTCAAGTTATCCAAGATTCCATTGCCTTATTGGGGTGTGTATTTAGATCATTATTTTTTTTATATTTGTCATCACTTTTCTAGCTTGTCCTATAGTAATTTAAGTATGGTGGTTGTAGTAAGGGATAACTTACCAATTTTGAGAATATCAACCAAGTTGCTTACAAATAGCAAATAATTTTTTTATGTTTTGGTATCTTGGGTGTACAATTTTTTAATAAATTCCTTGTGGATTTGGTTTCCTGGTACATGATTTTCTTGGACCCACACCCTTGGCTTAGAGATTATCATGCTTATTACTATGATGGTAGGATCAACCTCAATTCATAGGTCAAGGGCTAGGCAATGGACCACTTCATCATAAAATCATCAATATAAAAATTCTTAACTTTCGTTTCTTTTCTTTCCAAGGAAAACTTCATGGGATCTCCCCTCTTCCCCGGACTATCTAGATGGAGTGTGGCTCAACCGCCAGCCATAATAGCAACTGGTAACCCTGAGAGACTACTAGATTTGAACCTATGACCTAAGGTCTCCTTGTATAAAAACTCTTAACTTATTCTTGAATAATGGGTAATTAGAATGAAATGCCCCTAGTTAAAAACTTTGTCCTATAGAGAAGGCTTCAGATGCCAATTAGTGAAAATTATCCCCCAATGTATCCCACATAGCCTTGTAGAACTCACAAGGAAACCCATCCATACCTAGGGACTTCTTATTCTACATCAAGCAAAGTGAAACAAAGGGATCCTCCTTTGAGAAGTCACTATCTCACCTATCTTGGTCCCCAAGGGAGACCTTATTAGGAATCACCTGATAGTGAGAATTCCTAGCATCCTTAACCCAGTTCGTCGGAGCATAGGGTGAAAAAATAAACCACACATGCCTTTGATCTGAGCATGGTCCTCTTCAAGAGAACCTGACGAGGTATAAAGATGATTCCCAATTACTGGTGTCACTTTATACTATTTCACTAGATTTGTCAATCCGGGGTTTAGTTTGTGCTTATGAGACACTCGGTGCAATATACACAGAATGAGGGCTTTTACCACACCATGCAATTCAACCAAAAGAAATCTGCTTGCATAAATTAAAATCATAAAGGTGGAGTCACAATGCTCTCAACCCCCAACCCTACTATTGGTACCTCTTGGGGTAAGATCTCTGAAATTTCATAACCCTACTCCCTCGTGTGTTCACCTAGTGGGGTCACTAGTACAGTGATTCCGTGGCACACTCAATCAAAGCAAGAAAAACACCTAATTTTAGCATTCACACCCTACAGTACTACAAATGAAATGAGTATACCAGAACTAGATTAGCAGACCATATGACTCTTAAACCCCAATTCTGCTAGAGATATTATAAGCATTGCTACATATAAAAGATACATAACCAGATTTAGCATATAATGTAAATACATGTAATGTCCCTTTCCAATGAAATATCCCTGATCCGGTTGATCAAGATATTTGCTACGATCTTACTGCTCTAACATGCAGATCTGATACACTGGGGGGTTTCTGGATGCGTTTTAGGGTTTGTTGTAGATGATCTTTGTTTATAGTGTTTGCATGTCAGTTATTATGGTTGCATGTAGGTTATTATAGTTGCATGTAGCATAACAAAGGTCTTACAATCATAAAATGACGCATGCA
>SNQJ01S0000416.1:54938-85376 GCA_010110895.2 Picea sitchensis
CTAAATTCGAAGTCCTAGCATACTTTATTAATTATTCTACAGCGCATCACAGGTGGCCATTATACAGCTTATGACTAACCTACAACAAACAATTTAACTCAAAGGAAATTAGCATGAACTAATAGCTATCTAGAAATTGATAAATAAATCTATATGCGGAAATTAAAATAACACAGAGCCGTACCTGTGAGTGGGCCCTAGCTCACAGGTAGGCCTGTGCTCACAACTAATAATTCACCAGTACAAAATCAGATTATTACTCCACACATGAACAACAATACTATATTAAATCAGCAAAGTAACAAAAGTCTGGAACAACTCATAGTCTTTCTCACTATCACTCATACTAGTCGTCTTTTTCTCTTATGAGAGCACACATATTTATACAATAAAAGGGGGGGTCTTGCGCTCCAAACATGGACCAACAAGCCCCCTATTATGTTGTTAAGTGGTTTAACAAACTCTAAAAATAAACTAAATTGTTGTCCTCTTATTGGTTGCCAATATGATCCATCAATCAGTCAATGGGAACATAGATTCCTTCAGTTATGCACAATGTTGTATATGTCGTGTCGGGGAAAGTGTCGGCAAGGGTCCGGAAGAGATCATCTCGGCGACATCGGCGGAAAATGTCGGAATATGTCGGCAAGACCTCAAAAAAATACAAAAACAATCATTTTTTTCAATTTTTTTAAACTTGTAAAGCAACAACAACATATCATTTTTCAATTTTTTAAACTTGTAAAGCAACAACAACATGAAACGTTCACACGAAAACATGTCCACAAAACACATGCATAAGATGTCATAAATGCTACTAAAACCGTAGTACCCCCTGGAAACATGTTCCTGATGGGATGATAGATACAAAATCACATCAACTCATCAAAATAAATGTGGTCTCTCAAGATGAGATGAATCATCATGAGGTATCTAGATACTAAATAGTACATGATAAAATGAAAATGATAGATCATAGGAATCCAAATCATTGATTCCCCTATGTCGTGGTGTTGTTGCTACTCTATCCCTTTTACGGGTAAAATGCACCAATTTTCCTATGGAAGCAGTAGGTGGTCATGGAGGTACTCTTAGATGAGGTTGGAGTGGTAAGATCCAACTCACTCCTGCATGCCCTCCTCGGGAGGTGGTAAGTGATGGGGACGCAGGGGTGGAAGGAAAAAGTGTGTTGCCTCTTCCCATTCCCAACGGACCCAAGTCCAACTCTAGGTGGTTGGCTTCCTCTCGTGGAGGTGGTGGTGGCATTGATTGCACTGGAAGATCAATCTCCTCCTCAACCTCTGTATCCACCGGAAGTGGAACCTCCTCCTCCTCCTCCCATGTTGCTCCTCCATCAAATTCATTCCGTGATGCTCCTCCAACCACCTCGGGGCCTCCCTCCATCTCAAGCCTCCCCCGACCTCCACCCTCCACTGGACTGTGGGTGGTGGTGCTCTTCAATGTTATCCAATGGAATGGCCTCTATGTCAGGTTCCTTGTCAAGTTGCTTCACCCACAACCTAGATTGTAGTAGACATATACCAAATCATTAAGTATGCTGGGTACTTAAACCTGTGGGAGGAACATTGAGAGCTATAGTTAGTGATGGAAAATAAATAGTAAATACTAAATTGTAAAAATTAAAATTAAAAATAAGTTTAAACAATTTAAATTTTGATTGTTGCATTTTTAACATTTCTAACTCATATGCTTCTTGGAGTATATCTTTTCAAAGACACTCCAATGGCGCTCACAACCTGAAGAACTGAAAGTTTGACTAAGCACTCAAACAACAAATTTTTGTAGCTCTGGGAGCTTTCACCATAGTGTTTCCACCAAACATCTACAATGAATAAAATGAAAGGAAGACAACCAATTATATTTCGATTTCCATCAAGCAAATAAAATGTCATATATAATATATAGAAAGGAATAAACAAAATTTGAAATTGAAGCTTACTCCGGCACCTGCAGGTCCCTATCTTGGATTTGCTATCATAGCCCAACATCCCGGATGCCATCCTATATCTCATTCTGTCTAGAAACCTCTGAGCGCTCAGCTGGAGTCAAGATCATCCTCTAAACACACCGAGGGAAACCATCAATGACCTCACCATCAAAATTAAATCCACAAGCATAAGCGAATGCGGGTTGAGGTAGAGCCCTGCTGCACGATGAATCGGACGATGGAGAGTGTTGTTTCATCACTCATCAATCACACCCCATATTTGAGCTCCCTTGTGAGTCCTTCTTCCCCTTGTTCTCATAGTATCGATAGATAGTTTC
The DNA here is from genome assembly GCA_010110895.2 of Picea sitchensis. Classification (NCBI taxonomy): domain Eukaryota; kingdom Viridiplantae; phylum Streptophyta; class Pinopsida; order Pinales; family Pinaceae; genus Picea; species Picea sitchensis. The sequence continues at coordinate 57,225 of SNQJ01S0000416.1, forward strand.
CTTGGCCCTATACATGGCCTCATACAGCAGCCTATCGTGCTTCTCACCATAAATCCTCATCACACCTTTACCAAAGGTTCACTAATGTTACATACCTCCCCTACTCCATTCTAGAATATCAGGTCATGTCCCACTTGTTGGGCTATGGCTTGCCCATATTGCTTGGTGCTATAGACACAAGCAACCACCACTTGAAAGAAACATTCTTTGTAAGCCCAACATACTATTGAGGAGCGAATGAAGAGAAATGAAGCTAGTGGAAAAACGTAAGGATTGGAATGTACCAACTCTTTGTTCCCTGTGAGTTGTCTCATGAGGGAAAGAACATATGTGTGATTATATATATTTTTTCACACTAAGTCGGACCAATGACTTCCCTTGGATCCGGAAGTTTTCCCACGCCCCAGTATCAAATCAATGTACTGGCTGCAATAAGGACTCCAATACAAGGGATGGATACCTCCATAAGCATCCTCCCGCCAGCAATGATAATTAGCGCCGCTGGTCCCAGGATGACCGACAACATATCAGGCCTATCTCTCTGATAAAGCCATCCAACAACTCATAATAATTGTGCATCTTTGTGGCATGCACTTGTATCAACACTTTTGATAAACATTGTCCCTTGGGACAACCAACCAAGAAGTTTAGAATTGATCAGCCCTTCCCATCACCCAACCATCCGACATCACTCTGCATCCTAAGTGGTCTCTCTCCATGTCGAAGCTAAGCTAATCTTCTCGGGTACTACCTTTCCCCTTGAAGGAGGTGCCCTCTCAAATCATGATAGGGAGGGCCCCTATACCTCGGGCCAGCAATTGCAGCAGCTTCAAACATTGGATGGTAGAAGGGGTTATTGGTAATGTTAAAAGGTATATCAATTAAAGTAAAAACATTTGGCCACAAGTTTGTCGACCTCCTCCGCCTTTTATTTTAATCAATGACCTAATAGAAGGTTGCCCCCCAGGCCCTAACTCATCATAAAGTAAGATGAGGTTGATGAGGGCGCTGCAGGTTGGAGAGGGCCCCGTATTCAGAGTGCACTGCAACGCCCCTCAAAGGCAAATTTGTTCCATCACATCTATTCTGTAAATGGAATGTGTGTTATTTTTTGCGAGCCCCAACGAGATTCCTCTTTCCATTACTAAGCATCAATGAGTGATTATTCTATAATATGCACAATTTCCGGGGTACTTTTGGGACAAGGATCCACATCAAACCTATGGATTTTGGCAAGGTGGTATTTCAAGCGATACATTCCGCAAAAAATCTTCTTTTAAGTCGCAAAAAGACTGTAGGTCAATAATGGCCCATTGGGAAGTTGCACTAGTTCACCACCACACCCACATTGAATCCAATGCCTTCTCGCTACATTTTCTTTAGATGAAAATATTAAACCCATGGCACAAAAACCAAAATAAACACACCATAATGCAAAGGCTAAATAATTATTAATAAGAGATAGATGAATTAGAATGATTGAATTTCCATCAAAAACAATAAGAAGAGGCTACTGCACATTGCAAAACCCTAGCCTAACTCTAAAAATTCAAAAAAAAGAAAGTTCAAATATTCAAACAAAATGAAAAAAAAAAAAAACGTTTTGATCATACCTGGAAATCTTTATCTCTTCACCGCACTAATGGAAGCAAGATCCTCATTTCTCCCCTTGGATAGATGCACAAATGGTTTTCCCTCACACCTCTATCTCTCTCACACTTCACAAGGAAATAATAAAGAAAAAAAAGCCACCCGCGACCTCTAAAACCCCACTCGCACGCACTTTAATTTTGCTAAAAATGGAGCAGTCAGACTTTCCATCGACTCAAGGAAGTTAATGGAAAGTGTTGGTTACTGAATGTGTTGCGACATTCAATATTTCTGAAAATGTCGCGAACAACATTTCGTTCAATATTTCAAGTAAATGTCGCAACATTTTCAAACGAATATTTCGGCAGGGGGGAAATTTCGGCAAGTGTCGCGACACTTACGTTATATCGCCGACATATTCAACAGTGGTTATGCACCCAAGTGGTTATGTTGCACATGCAAAGGTATATTGTATGTTGGCTATTGAGCTCACGTATGTATGCTAAAGGTAAAGTATATTATAAATCTTTTATATATAGCTTCTTGCCAATATCATGTGCAAATTAGACTTGGAATCTCCACACATTGGATGCCATGATCTTTGTTAGCCCACGATTCATGCTGAGGGTACTTTTTATTTTTCTTTTAAATATATCTTCTCAAAATACCCTTTGTTTCTTTTGCAACATTTGTCATGACTTAGGGAATCTAGAATACTTGCACTTTATGATCACAGTCAACTTAACCTATTGTGAACACATATATATATTTAAGCGGTTCTAAGCTGCTACAGGCCTGATTTTGTAGCAGGCGACTACATGGATTCTGCGGCAAGCTGATTTGAAAACATGAGAACCCCGCAATTATAGCAACCATCACAATGAATTAAGTATGTGAACCTTTAAAGGAGAATCATATAACAACTTGTCCACATTTGAGTTGTCACTTAAAAAGTAAATACAAAACACGTTACTTCCCCTAATGTTAATAAAAAAACCCAATGAAATATTAAGAAATGCAATTGGAGAATCACCTCGAGCCTAAATCCCATATATGCGAATTAAAATGGATAAGACAGAGTTATAGGTAAATGATAAGAGGTTAAAAAGAAAGAAAAGAAGATGCCAAATGATGGTAATTTTGTGACTCATCAGAACCATTAGGCTTGCACAAACCAAGAACCTTGTCTGTTATGGGATGGATCCTTTAGGCTTCTCACATCTATTATGTCTGATGTTGGTTGCCTAGCTAGGCATAGTTTCAGTGGATGGAGAAAATGTCAAGGTCGTATTTGTGGACCAAATATGGTGGGGAGTAGGGCCTTATGATGGTGTCGTGGGATGTTTGTATCATGCCCATGGATGAGTGGGGCTTGGTTTGATTGATGTGGGTACTCATGGGAGCATTCTTGTAGTCAAATGGGTGGTTTGTTGTTTGGAGGGGTCTTCCCTATGGTAGGTATTGTTGAGACATAGATTGCTTATAGCACAACATATTGGTAGGATACAGAGGTCCTTTGGTTTGTGTGATCTCACTTCAACTTCACACCAGTTTTAGATTTCTGACACATTTATTTTATGGAGTATTTAGTAAGCCTAGAAGGCGGTTATGGGTGTGGTCAAGTGGCAAATGGTTGGTAGTCATGCAAGTTGAGATTTAGCTAGATGTCCTATTTGGAGTTGAAGGACTTAGGACACATGTATCATTAATCTATCATGGTTTCATGTGCAACAATTGAGAAAGAAGGATATCTTTTTTTGGCGTGCCCATTGGGACACAAATACATGTTTCTGAAAGGACTGGTGCACCTTGGCGCATGAGTATGCCTTGCTCTCTTCTAATCGACGCACCATCTTAGAGATTGTTGGGCTCATTCCATAGGAGGATGTGTTCAAGGTGAACATTGATATGTCGGGACCTTTATGGTGTGATTGGGGTTGGAGTTTTGTGTGCCCACTTGAACAGTATGATTTGCATAAATGACATGAACAATGTGAAATGGGCACACACACACATAATAATAATAATAATAATAATAATAATAATAATTAATGAAGTGACACATGACCTATCAACCATTGACTAGTGACAATGGTTGATAGGTCATGTCCTTTAGTTAGGATGTGTCACTTCATTTTATTGTCATTAACATGTTGATGATATGAGGCAATACGATTTACGATGCGTTGAGCAAAACTATCTTATTGTGAAAGCATCAGACCATGCTAATTCAATTTTATGTATAACTATGTGGTGATGACTTTTTTGAATTGAGGAATGATCAGATTCCACACCTAAGCTTCTCTTCAATACAATGGGATCTTCACTTAGCTTCTCATATTGGTTCTGTCTTTGGATAGTTTGTTGAATAATACGCACGCTTTTATAATTAGGATGACGATGAGGTATCCTTGTATCTCATATCTTGTTATTGGCACCTTCATTTGGTGATTTATTGGTTGATGAGATTTCGATTAGATTTGTGTTGGTTCCCTTCTCCAAGTTTGAATTTTTACATTTGATGATTTCTTTATTTCAATGGGGTCGGTCATTGTTTCTTTATCAATCACTGATTCTTCATGGGTAAGTTGCTCCAACATTTTTTGTTGTGACTTTTCACATTTTAGCTTCTTAATCTGTGCAGTCAAGTTTTGATTATGATTCTTAAGGTGAGAAATTTATTTGTTTTTATTACCAACAACCTTGTCAAATTCTTTTACCATCTTTTGTATTGACTTTTGGTTATCTCTGAGGATCACCTTTGAGATATCTTTAGGGTCTTTTGATTATGAAGCTTCTGAATTTGACTTCATTGTAACATCCTGCAATGTTATCTTTTTCTTCTTATGGGAGAATGTCAATTTTTTTTCCATGTTTAAGATGAAGGTACTTAATGTTTCCAACCAGGTTAAATAGATAATTATGTTCACCTCTTTTTTATACATAGTTATAACATTGATTTGAGATATGTATTTATAATCATCAATTGTTACTTGCAAGTCCTTAATTTCATATTGTCCATTACAAATAATGATTATACTTGGCTTTGAAATTAATAATTAATTTGCCAAGTCAATGTTAATGTAATTTTCCTTATAATTAAGAAAAATCTAATGTTAATCTCTTTTTCTTAATACCCCTATGAATGTTAACACCTTGAAGAATGCAGCAAAAACATCCTTATAAGAAAACTTTCCTTCTTGTTATTCAAATCTATTTTTTCTCTTCTTTCTTTCCGTGGACAATTAAATATTTATGAACTTTTAATGCTCCTTTAATAAAAACCTGGACTTTGGTAACCTTTTAATACTATTCCTTTTAACACTTCACTATAACACCTTTTAATACTTAGCTTTAACATCCCTGACTTAGGGATTTTAATGGTGGTTTCCTTTTAATACTTCGCTTTAACATCTCTGATTTAGGGATTTTAATGGTGGTTGTTATCTTTTATATTTTCGCCATCTAGGGATTTTAATTCTTGTCGTTCTATATTATATTAAGGCCATCTATTAAATGCCTTTATGGGTTGTTTTTTGAGTATAGATTTCCTCGATTTTTAATGATTCATCTAATGTTTTTGGGTTAATTGGCATGATTATATTAGAAAGGCGGGACTTTATAGAGCACCACCCTTTGATTATTGTTTTTTCTGTGCAGTTAATATTTCTAATATATTTTCGGAGTCTTCTGACGACCAATTCGAAATTCTCGTGATCTATAGGTCCCAGACGACTATACCAAAATGGCAGATAAAGCATTGATTGTATTGTTGTTTCGGATTTGTTCCTTGGCGTGGAAATTATGTGGGACTCACAGATATATTACCAATGACTAGTATGAGCCAACTTCGATTCAACCTGATCTGCGTTGGCTCCTCTTCATATACGAATTTTGAAACCCGTGAATATATCCCCCTTGAATTATCTTAAAGCATATCGAATGGTAGCTCTATCCACAGGTGGCTACAACATTTCGTCCATTGGAGAATTAAGATGCACAGGGTAATTTATACAGGTTCTGTGACTCCAATAGAGTGGTAATGTTGTTGGGGTGTATACTCAGCATTGTATCATGTACCACTGTAGATGAGTCCTTAACTGGCATATCTCCTCTATTTCAATGGAATTGAAACTTGATTTCTAGTTCCGTTCTTCAATTTCGTAGCAGAAAGATACCTCTTCGAATTTGCAATCGTTTTTTTTTTCTTTAAATGGCCAAGGGTCGGTTCTTTTAGTCAAAGATCTAAGGATTAGAGAAACTCTAAAAAAAAAAACGGTGGGTGGCAAAAGCTAAATTGTGGTCAAGGACATGAGGATCAGAAAAACCACTTTTGGACATCATTATATTGGGATCAGAATCCAGAATCCGTTGCACCTTTGCGTTTTTAACTTAAAATTGAATGCACATAAAGATGGCTGAAAAACTTACGTATAAAGCTGTCGCTGATTTTTAAAACATCACTGCTTAGTAATTTGATTACAGAGTGTTATGATGACAGAGTAGCCAGATGAAGGTTATAGCGAGTACACGAGTTATTGAGGGGTTTTTTGGGGTCCGACTTGACTTGCATCGCCCATCTTATTTCGTCATCATGATTCACTCCGCACAACTTGACTTTGGTTCCATTGCATTCCGACAATTTCCGTAATTTTGAGTTATTTTGGGCTATATGTTAATTAAAATCACTAAGGAGGTCATATTGGGCATAATACTTGGAGGAACTTCTTAGTGTAATAGCTCATCGGAATCAAGAGGAATAACACTACAAGATAGGATGATGAGAAGTGACTTTCAGTGAAAAGCCACAAGGAAAGATAAACCACTTTTTAGAGGTAAAATGGTTAATTAATTAATTAAAGTGATTTAATTAATTAATTAAAGTAAAAGACACTTGGAGAAACAAGGTGAGCACGGAGGATAAAAAAGAGATAGGGGTCTCTATTCTCTCATTATGTTGATTATCAGTTTGAGATCTGACTTCTTGCTAGTGAGTCCATGCACTTGGGGGTTTTGAGAGTTTTGACTAAACAAACCCTAGAGATCAGCTCGGTGGTGAAATATCGCACCCAACCTGGTTCAAGCTTGGTCACGGAGGTGAAAGATTCCTCCCTCACCATTCTACATTAGTCCTCTCTCAGTTACAGGTGGATTCTACTACAATTACAGGTTCAGAGAGAGGTAGGGTGCAACTTTAGGGGGTTTCCAGCAGGAGGGCACACCATCTTGAGGAGAAGAGTTTGTTCCATGCATAGGAGAAGGATTATGAGCAAACAGACTTCTGGGTATTATTTGTATGGCCTAGGGTGCCTTTTCTAGCCTTTTCCAGAGGACCTTTCTTTGCTATATTATTTATTGGAGCTCAATACAGGTTCAGAGAGAAGAAGGGTGCACTACAGATTAAGGATTCAGTCTTTTGGTGGGCAATTCTTTATTATTTAGCCTGAGACTTTGCCAAGGGGTTTTCCTTGGCCTGATCTACAGTTTGACACCTTTTTTAGGGGATTGGGCAACTATATTCTTGGAGGTCGAATTATTGGCTTGGTTTAGCTAGGAGGGCACATCTGTTATTGGAGACACTATGGTTTGGGGGTTTTCCAATTGATCTATTGCTCAGAGACTTCTCATACCTTCTTGTCATCATCAGATCTACCTTTTCATGGAGTTTTGCAGTGCTTTGAGGCCATCAGAGAGGAGGTCGTACTTCCCTTGATCTATTCCAGCCAGGACTTGCGCATTGTGAGAGAGAGGGCATCACATATAGCAGAGGGTATCCATTGGATTGCAGTGTTACTTGGTCTTCAGCTCAAAGAGGCTTTTGGGAGCCTGGATCTTCGTCTATCTTGTATCTTGGAGGCTATATCAGCCATACACTCTATCTATTCCAGATCTGACCCTTTTTGTATGAGGTTAGCTATTATTATTAATAAAATTAGATATGAGGTATTTGTGCTATCTATTTGAGTTGTTTCTACTGGATCTTGTTGAGTACATATTGTTGGATGCATTGCTATCTTTACTTGCTGCAAAACACATAAAGAACCATCATTATAAACCCTAATGCAACCTAAAAGATCAAAATCTGCAAAGTGTTTGACGAAATGCCACAACCAGAAAACACATAAAAATCAATAAAAACGCAATGTATGGCATCATGGCTTGGGAACATTACATGAGATAAAAAAACATAGTTCTGATACCAATGACATGAACAATGCTCATTTACTACGTTATATCCAACATAAGAAAGACAATAGACAGAAATTCATATAGAATAAATAATATATAAAATAATGAATAAGATATGAATGAATAGATGATTTGATACAATGCCATGTGATAGTGTACTTATAATATTGACTAATCACAATGGTTGATAGACCATGTCCTTTAATAAAGATTTATCACTTCATTTTATTGTCATTATTTTATTTTATTATTATTATTTATTTATTTATTATATTTATGTTCATTACGATAAGTTGTACTCTATTCTGCATCGGTGCCATGAGCTTGGCGTTGTACTCAATGAATGATGGCTATCTTCAAATGCTGAGGGTTGGTGGATTTGACTGTTGCATAGTGTGTGGTGACTGGTCAATGTAGGTTCCGTATAAGCTACATGTGTTTGTGTGATTGGTTATTTACCAGGGCCTTCCATCAAAGGCTCAGTTGGCAAAAAGTGGTCTCTGTTATGGTCTTTGCCCTATTTGCAATCATTTCAAAATGGTGAAGCATATGTTGCGAGATTGTCAGTTTGCGACGAGTTGTTAGTATCGTATGCAGACACGGTATTCAACTCTTCTTTAGGGGAGAGTTCACTGTTGTGCAGTTATATTTTGTGATTTTAGGTCTTTGGTTTTCTTTTCTTTTAGTGGCATCTGGCATTGTAGGAGGATTTTTGCGTCGTTGTCTTTTGGAAAATCCATTTTCTGTTTTTGAGAATGAGGTCATCTCTTTGTCTGCTTTCTGTAATATGTGGAGGGATTAAGTATGTATGCAGCTATTGGCTAAAGGTTTCTTGCTTATAAAAAATGCCAAACTTTTAAAGGTTTCTTGCTTATAAAAAATGCCAAACTTTTAGAGCCTAATGCATATTCAGATTTCATTTATGCTTTAGTAACGTTGAGGAAGAATATATGAGTGCCATTGTGTATACCCTTCCATTTTTTTTACTCTTTTGATGTAGATGTAAATAGATTTATATGAATATAAAAAGTATTATGTCAAAATAAATAGATGTAGATGTAAATAGATTTATATGAATATAAAAAGTATTATGTCAAAATAAATAGATAGGGAAAATTCTATAATCTAAAACATCACAGTTCTCTTTATTTTTTTTTATTTTTTTTTTAGGAAATATGTTTTCTAAAGCTCTACTAAAACCATTTCGACATGTCATTATTCTGAGTAAGAAAAAATGTAATGTGTAAAGTCCGTCTTGACATTAATTCCAATGACATAATCTCTGGGATGCACACCTCAATATAGTTCAGTGCCAAAGACAACATGCTGAGATTGTTCTTATTCCTTCTATAAAGTTGAGTAAGTACTAAATTTCTATTTGTATGAGTTGATTTGAAATTGAAATTAATATTAAAATCCGATGGAGCGGCATTTTTTTTATGGAAATCTAATAAATCAAATTGGACCATTGATTTGTACATGAATTCAAAGCATCATTAGATTCTTTTTGTGCCGTTGTTTAGATTGACCTATAGACATTCATTAGCAATGCAAATGCTTATACATTTTCATGCTACATGTAGAGATGGGACAATTCCAACAATTACCCTTATCCTTGGAGGAAATTTAACTAAAGGTACTCAATATGGCTTCCTAGTATATGTAATGGTACAGCATTGGTGTTTAAACATTTTATACATGTTTGAGATGTACAGATCTTCCTGCTTTAGCTAGTTAAGAGTTAACGATCAAAGACTTTAATTATATTTATGTTTATATTACCGATTAACTGATATAATGTTTCATGCATCAATGCAGGGTTACAGTCTTCAACAGTAAAGCCTTCCATTATTATAGGGATTATCCTTGTGCGGTTTTTGATTCTCCCCTTGATTGGAATATTGATAGTTAAAAGTGCAACCTATCTTGGGATGGCACAACCAGATTCACTGTATCAGTTCATCTTGTTGATACAGTTTGCACTGCCCCCTGCTATGAATATTGGTTAGTATTGGACCCAACTTCTTGTTGCCTCATATTGAAGTGTCCACAATATCTTTTGTTCCGGCTAAAGAATATCTAATTACATTTTCTTAACCAACATATAAATGACAAATCTGGAATAAAAGGAGTATTACACATCACCTCCTTTATGAACTAATCTAGGTGGTCTAAATATTTAGGAATAACATGAGGACTTGGCTGCATGCCAATGTAGTAGGGATGTGTGCATAAAAGGTTGTTCCCTTGTTACTCTTTTGTTCTCTCTAGTACAAAGTTCAAGACATTTAGAGATTTTGGGAGTTGGCTTAACTAGTACAAACCATCTGATCATTCCACCTCAAGGCAGTGGCTGTTCATAAATTATCCAATCAATATTCTGAAAATCATATCATTACTTATTAAGAATTGTTTGATTTATCTGTAATTGGTATGTGTAACCACCCAAAGTGCACACAAAATCTTTATATCAAAATACAGCAACATATGGACAGTTATGAAACAGTTTCACTCAAAATGCCACTTGCAACACCAGTCATAGCCTCCAAGCTTTAGAATGTAACAATGAAACACATATAACTTTCATACAGGTTAGTTCATGTGACATGAACATTAATATTTGGAATTCAATATTCATACACTTGTAAAAAAGCTTGAAAACGTTAGGATTTCAAAATCATGCATATACTATGCTCAATGCAATCATTCCAAAAGAAAACGTTGCTATTTTCTCTACCATCTCTACATCTCAAATAACTCTGCATAACACTTTACATTGCTAAATGTAGGGTGATGAATTTGGACAAATTGTAGAACAATTTTCATATAAAAAAGGAACCAATACCCTAGATCAAGCCAATAGATGCCAATAGTGTCAAACCATGGCGTATCCCAGGCATGCAAGGACCAAAATCCTAATCCATATGTGTCTCCTCACATATACGAAATCAAGTGCTAAGTGCAACTATCAAAACAGCTCCAAAGCTTGTTTATTGAATTCTTGGAAGTTAGAAAAATGGGACAATAATAAGACTTACGGAAGTTTATGCAAGTAGCAATTATCTTTGCCATCTTACTTGAGAATGAACAAGGCCCTAAGGAAAGACATGGACATGGACATGGTAGGAGTTGGACAACATCCATCTTGGGAAACAATGACGATTATCTTTGTAAAGTTTTTAATGATATAGGTTTTGTAACCAAGTATTAGTGTATCTAAAAAAAATTGTCAAATGAAAGGACAATTTGTATTTTATTATATTATCACATTTTGTAGAAGAGAGAAGAGCAAACAATTAGATAGATAAGGGAACCAAGTATTAGTGTATCTAAAAAAAATTTGGCAAATAAAAGGACAATTCGTGTCTTATTATATTATCACATTATGTAGAAGAGAGAAGAGCAAACAATTAGATAGATAAGGGCCTATAGTTTGTTATTCAAGAAGTTGTATGGTTCTTCCATTCCATCCAAATAAATTCAAGTGAGAAAGGAGTTATCATAATCTATTCTTCCCAGCAAGTTGCAACTAAGCGCTGACTATACAGTACCTGACAACTCCCCTTTATGAAGAAATTGGTAACTGGGATGCATAGTAAGGTTTCATTGTAGAGACACGTGCACAACATAATGTTYTATAAGCCATTCACTGTGACTAACAGTGGTTTGACAGAGTACCTTATATGGACCTCACCAAACATGAAGTAAACTCTTTGAAATACCATCCTTCTAAAGAGGGTAATACACAAGCACCAATCCCCTCCAAGAGATTTTCTTATTCTTATTTTATTTATTTATTTTGATGTCTGACAATACTCTCAAATTATTGTCACATCAATATTTTAAATCAATCATTAAATATAATTTTCTATTTCAGTTTCTTAAAAAATAATTTTATTTAAATAAAAATAATTTTATTTAAATAAAAATAATTACACAAAATAAAAATAAGTGCACTGAGAAGTATATGACAACATCTAAAAAAATTAAACCAATGTAGATCCATCTTAAACCTAGATCTATTAAGCATTGAGAGGGATCAATTTTCTTGAGGTGTACATTTTTTTATCATTTAATTCCATGTCATGTATTAATTCCTTCATATTAAATGATAAAAATTTACCCCTCAAGAAATTTGATCCCTCTCGATACTTGATAGATCTGGATTTAAGATGGATCTATGCTGGTCTTAATGTGTGTTGTCTTAAGAACTTTGAAAAATTCATAAAAAAATGATTCACCAAGCTGAACTAATAGTTAATTAATGTCTTTGGACTACAAAGTGTATAGACAGGGAATAATAATAATCATTTTCTTAGGCAGGGATTAATAAGAGAAAAAGTTGGACCATATCATCAATATATTAATTTTAGTAGAATTATTTTATGTCAAGTATACTATTTTCATCTGTCGCAACATCCATCACAATTTAATATATTCCCTTTCAATTTTATTACACCTCTTACAATTTTATGACACCTCTTACACGTTATGGAAGCTCATTCCATACTTGACACTCTCCATCATTCACTCACATGACATTTGAAAATTAATACACACTTAGATCCCACTTATTTTAAACCTTTTGAACAAGGACTATCTAAGCAATCATCATAATACAACATTTGAATTTGTTTTATCATAACAATATCCTAATGGTTGTTTTTAGTTTCGTGCGTTGAAAACTAATACACACTTAGATCCCACTTATTTTAAACCTTTTGAGCAAGGACTATCTAAGTGATCATCATAATACAACATTTGAATTTGTTTTATCATAACAATATCCTAATGGTTGTTTAGTTTCGTGCGTCTTCTTCACTCTTTTGAACACAATATCCTAATGGTTGTTTTTAGTTTCGTGCGTCTTCTTCACTCTTTTGAACACAATTCTTGACAAAATCGTTTTGCCTATACCAGTGTTTGAATTTGTTCCTTGTAATGTTGCAACCTAACACAATGCTCCATAAATTGTTTTATGTGTGAGCATTTTCTAGTACTCACCCTTGGACCAGCATAAAAGAACAAAACTCTCTCTTGGATCCTTAGTATGCAATGTTCAATCTTACTTTCAATCAAGATTACCTAATTCTCCTAGGTGTTGAATCTGTGTCCTGCATTTAATTGCTTGTCATTCGTCACTCCAAACATGTAAGAATTTGAAGTCATTCACTTTGAGTTTCAAACATTTTCAAGATTCCAAAATACAGACTCCTCCAAACTTGTAAGAACTTTGAAGTCATTTATCTTGTGGACTTGCAATAGTTGTATGTTCTCATACATAGTAGTTGCTTTGAGTTTCAAACATTTTCAAGACTTCAAAATACAGACGTGAAACGTCTTGGGAACTAAATTGGTCATGAGGTTAAAACTTAAAGCTAAGTATGCCTCACCTGAAATAAAATTATTGTTTTTGTTTTTATCTTAAAATATGATCCCTGGGCTTAAATTGGTCACGAGGCTTACAACTCAGGATGCCCCACCTTAATAAGATGGTTGCTTTTGTTTTATCTCAAAATATCATCACTGAGATTTATGAGGATTTTGTATAAGGCTTATAACTCAGGATGCCCCACCTTAATAAGATGGTTGCTTTTGTTTTATCTCAAAATATCATCACTGAGATTTATGAGGATTTTGTATGAAAAATTAAAAGGGAAAACTTTGCAAGTACCTCTAAACATAACAGCATGCCCTAAATAACACGCCAAAGTTCAAGAATAGCACTTTTTCTTTAGCCCTTTACCATTAATATAACCATTGGCTAGTAACCTTTGGGACACGCTTTGAATTTCGTCAAATTAATGTCAAAACTTTGAAAAATAAAAATTATTTTAATGGCTGCGAGCTTGGCATCGGCCTGCTCGATATTTATATATCCTTTTGAATATTTATATATCGTTGTATATTTATATATCCTTTTGAATATATAGAGAATTTTTCATGTGGAAAAAATCGGCCTGCTCGATAGCTCGCTCACAACACCCACTTGACAGCTCTTGGCTGCAGTACACAATGTCGTCTCCCTCACCTTTTCTCGGGCAATTAGATCTCCTTGATTGACAGAACATCGCATCCAATTTGTTGTCGGAATTATGTGACAGAATTTGTCGAAGTCGAGGTAAATCGCCTGCCCTGGTGGCCACAACGTGTCACTCCTCATTGTCAGACTTGTATTTCTCGGCGACGAAGAGTTCTTGGCCTCCACATTCTCCCTGTGCTCCTCACAAATTCTTGCAATGCCAATTATAAAGGCTGCGATCTCCCAGTAGTGATTCTTTCGTGTTTGGGCGATGCTGGCTTTCTTTTACAACACACAAACTCTACACATTAATCAAAGGTAAATTTGCTGTCACGAAAAAGCAAGTCTCAACATAGAAACTTCTAGAAACAAGGCTGTTAGGTAGCATATACTTGGGGTACATGAAAGTATTGTTTAAGGAAATAGAGAGAAAAAGAGCAGGTATAAAATGATTAGATGGCAGAAATATTTATTACAATAATATTGCGGGGAGTGAAGGCAGCAATAAGACTTCAAAGTCTTTGGCCAATAAGATATCAGATAAATAAGATTTGAAATTTAAAATAAATCATTATTTTTTAAAATTTTAGATAAAGAGGTGCATATTTTTTGGTCAACCATGAACTAATAGAAAGTCAAGCCTAATTCAAAGCTATATAGCAACAGAACCTATCAACAGGTATAATAAGACAAATACCAACTCAAAACTTAAATTAATAAATGGAAACTTATAGATAAATGTCTACAACAAGAAGAGTACATTTGAATTCTTTCAAAGTCTAATTGCATGGGATTAAGAATGGAAAATTTTGAGAAGGGAATGTCCACTAATAACAGAATACTCCTAGACAAGTCATGCATTGAATAGTGATGTGGACCATAGGTATTTGAAATGATCAACCTTGCTGAATTTTCATTAGTGAAACATTGTATTTTCTTATATTTCACTGTATATCTTCTTGAGTATCAGTAGCAGCTATTTTTTTATCTGATACATGGTGAGTTTTCATTGATGTAGGAACAATGACACAATTATTTGGTGTTGGCGAAAGCGAGTGCTCTGTTATTTTCCTATGGACCTATTTATTAGCAGCTATAGCCATCACTGGGTGGTCGACATTATACATGTGGCTTCTGAGTTGAATACAGTTGCATATTTATGTACATATTGATGAAAATTACATGTTCGATAAGACTCTAGTTTGCTAATATTTCAAGATCTGAGGAGTCAGGATAATTCATCAATGTGTATATGAGATAGTTCCTTATTGATACCTAAGTTTCGTTTTGTTCTTGTGAAGTCACTTGGCACTATCCTGACAATAAAGAATTTAAGGGAGATCTTTGTGTACTTTATGAGAAATAGTGTATTATTGTATGAATTTTCAGTTATATTGGTCCTTGTTACTTTGTATTAATAATTTGTAAAATTCTATGTAATTCTTTTCATTCACCTATGTTTTGGCACATTTTTATTGGAGTAGTAATTGATTTGTTTAATTTAATGAAAAATTTGTAGAAAAACTTAAGAGAAGTTTTTCCAACTATCTGGATGACATCCCTAGTAAACCAGTTGATTAGGACTACTGCATATCTCACCCAAGGGTATTCAAACCCGACACCTGCTAAAATAGAACTAGCCAAATACCTAGTAACATTGGCCACAACTGGTTGAGCTAACCCCTTGGAATTTTTTAATGTAAAAGGCATTTTCAACCGTGGACAATTGGTCTAGAAGAAATTGTGTCATATACCCAGGCAATAACAGTTTTCTAACCTATCTCCCCTCGTGAATAAAAGATGGATAACTCCCAAGCATAACATAGTTACTAGGTCCTAGTTAGAATTCAATATGGTACACAAAAAATTCAAAGAACAAAAATACCAATTAGATAAAAAAAAAATTAAACAAAACTGCATTAAAAAAATTGAAATATTTTATCTATTTATATATTTAAAATTATGGCATTCACTGAATTTTTCTTTATGCTAATAAATCAAATCTGCTTGGAAAACATATTCGCATATGTCCAAGTCTACCGGGAAAACACAAAACTAACCCCGACTACCTGCGTAAACCAGGTATTCTAATAGGAGTAGACGACAATAGAAATGGGTTAATGTATATGTGTAAGATACTCATAACCTTTAATTCATGTTGATCTGATCCATTTAGAGCAGCTTACAGACACCATCAAAATGGCGCAATGGAAGCCCATAACCGAGAGTTTCTGTTAGATAGAAAACTCGATCAAATGTAACATAGTTGCTTCAGAAAATGGAATTGTGTATACCTATTTTTCACTAAGGGAATTCCATCAGTAAAGACTTATTTTACTAAGGGAATTCCATCGGTTTGGAGTATGTTCTTGTTTTTTTACTGCGGAGAGCTCAAGGCTGCAGTGCAGGATACAAAAAAGGATGAAAAAAAAGTGAATAATCAGAGCTTACTAACTGGAGTGGATGGATTTTGAAATTCAACAGAATCATCGAACCAAATCAAACTGAACAATCCATCAAACGAATCAAATTTTTGAATTTCTATACTAAGTGCCTTGATTCAACCAAATCGGGATGCAAAAAGGATGAAAAAACCCGGAATAATCAGAGCTTATTGATTCGGCCAAATTGGGATGCAAAAAAGATGAAAAAAAATGAATAATTAGAGCTTAGTAACTGGAGTGGATGGATTTTGAAATTCAATGGAATCAACGAACCGAACCAAACAGAATAATCCATCAAATTAATCGAATTTCTACACTAAATGCCTTGATTCGGCTAAATTTGGTAATTATGTTCCCAAGGTCAAGGTTATTTCAGAGCGGCCCTAGAGTTATAAATAGTTGATGTTGGTGATCAATGTCCACCTTGTGCAACATTGCATTGAATGTTGCATGAGGGTGGGTATGCACCCTCAAATTTGAATTGAAGGTGCCTTTGATTTGAAGCAATTCAAATATGAGGTGCATCGTCAGATTTGAATTGTTGCTTCAAATCTGATGCACTGTGAAATTCAAAGCAATTTAAATACGAAGGTACATACCCATTTTCATACAACATTCAATACTTCATAACAAGGTGCTTAATGTTGGTTGTTGATGTTGAAGTTTTTCCAAATATCCACAAAAACAAATGCTCTTGAGTTAACTCTATATACCTTTTACAAATAACCCTAAAGTACTCAATAATATTTAACTTTGAAACTTTTTTGATCTTTCATTTAAAAACATATATCAATCAAACAAACTAACCCTTTGGACTAGTCATCCCTGATTTATGTGTTATTTCTATTCCAATAATCATGAGTATGTTCCTTAATATGCAGATCTCAAACATTATTAAACATCAATGTTAATTGGTTTTTAGATGCGTATGATGGTGTTACTTTTGATACATATCATGGATAACATCAGCAAAGTCTCGATTTAAATGGAAAAATTGTTTTAAGTCCATTTATATACTAGTAATGTGGTTGCTAAGGCAAGTGAACTTATGATCCCTTAGCTTGAGGTAGAGTTTAACAATGATGATCAAGTGCATTGGATTGGATTGAATAACTTGACAAGAGTTAAGATATAGTCTATGTCTATGTATATGTATATGTAGCGTGTTTTTATCTATTTTTGTTGTCTTTTTGTTGAATTTTTTTGAGTATCTATTGAATTTCATTTGCATCTATATTTTTGAGGTTGTTGTTGTTGATGCAAGTATTCAATATTTTAAATTTCATGTCAATTGAGATTGGATTCATTGTTAGATATGAGTTTTAGTATTACATTTTTATTTATATTTTGTTGTTTCGTCTCTTCCTGGATTGTAATGAAGACATGCAAGTTTTTAATTTGGTCATGTCTATATGATTGCATACATGAACACATTTGATCCATGAGAAGGAATATAAGATAGTATTTAAAAGGATTAAGAAGTGAAATTAATAAATGTCTAAGCAATAGAGGATAGGGCTTATGTTTGGCTCAAATAATATTAAGTTTATTGAGAATGACTTAGCTCTTTCATGAAACTTTATGGTTTGTCTTGTGTTTGGCTCAAATAAAATTAAGTTTATTAGGAATGACTCAACTCTTTCATAGAATTTTATGGTTGGTGAGTTGGGAAAACACCTTGTGAAAACATTTTTCTTGCTTTGCAAAGTTTGGTTTGTTTAAAAGAATTGCATTTCATTAACCAATATACATGTTGAAATAACTTAAAAAGAAGTAACAAAAATGATATTGTGATATGCACATGAACAATAACAAAGGCTATCACATATTGTTATATTGAAGATGATGTGAATTAAATAGAAACTTCTCAAGTGTTATGTCCTAGTTCTAATATTAAGCATTTTCATTCCACAATTAATATTCATTGCATTTTTAAATAGAAAACATTATAGAACTTGCAAAGTCAAAGACCTTGCTCTATTACAAATAAACTAGGAGAGCTAGGAACTAATATTTGGGATTTTTAGTGTTTGGATTATCATTGATGAGATAATTGAACAAATTAGTGGGTTTTTATATGATATTTAAATATTATGGTTTGTTCTTTGGAATGATATTCTAATAAACTCAAATAATTTTATTTATTAAAAACATATGGTAATTTGGAATATGTTATGACATAAATAAACAATGGACACATCATAACAAAACACTTACCTTATTGGCTTTTCCCTACTACATATTATGATGCTTCATGATCCCAACTCAATAATCAACTAAGACATGAAAAAGATAAAGTTATTTCTAAGTCTTTGTAAGGTATAAGGGAGAGTACCTAGGTGTTCACCACTTCATGTTTAGATTCATTAGAGGTTTGGATGTCTAGCAAGTGATGTGCGATAAAATAGAGTCCACAAGATTAACATGTCTTGAGGTCAACAATGTGTATATATATATTTAAAAGTTATTGGAAAACTTAAAAGTGCGGGAATTCAAGACAATCAAGACCCTTATGGCATAGTTCATGGTCATTGGTTTGCTAAGAAAAAAGATACATATGAGTCAAACACTTAGATGCTATAATATCAAGTTTTCAAATACAACCAAAAATCTAAATATCGAAGTCAATATTTAATTAGCTTGAATCAAAATGTTAAAGCCATTTTTCTAATTCGACACATTATAAGGATATAGTAATAAGAGTCACTACAAAATGATAACATTAAATGAATTAACGAAGATTAATTGTTCACATGTTGATTAGAGAGCCCTTCCTCTTGTTGGGCAAGTCCCAGGGTTCAAAGCGCTACACTAAGTCACCACCAAGAACCTTACCAACTTCTCAATTTGGGAACAGACACTTATAACACCACTTTCATCTCACAACTTTTTGAAAGAATGATTAGTGTTATGCTTTTATAGTTTTCTATTTATGTCATTGTAAAGAAAAAGAATAAACTATCTATTTACTTCTCCATGGTGGAAGGGGAGAGGGTTAAATAGTGAAAATCACATAGTCATGATGCTACAACATGTCATTTGGGTTGATGTCCTATTGCTAAGTTTAACTAAATATAGCATTAAAACTAAGTCAACTAACCACTACCAAGGGTATAAAACTATATAAAAGCCTAGATGATAAATGTATTATGCCTAGGATATCTAAGACAATATTGTAGTGGCATCAACTCCCTCTATACCTCAAAATGGAGCTCAAAACCTATAAAATGAAGATGTAAAATATCAATAGACAAGCCTTGAGTGTACCTAGCAAAAGGAAAATGGGAAAAATTTGGATCAATATGGAAGGCTTATGCCTTCACGCTCAAAACTACTCCACTGGTCAAAATTTGTCAAAATTGGAATCATATTCATTTGGGCTTGGATGATAGTGGCAAATTATTGTTAGTATTATCCTTCTGAATTTGTTACTTCAAAATTTTATTTTCCTTTAGAAAGTTATGTTACTTATCCTTCATCATATTATGTTGGAGTAAGGTATTTATGCCTTCATTGTGAGCCCTCTTAAAACTCTAGACTTCTACCCTAATTGTTTCTTAGTCCAAGAGGTGATTTGCATGTTCTATTTCAAGTTTGGCCTTAATATTCTCATTTACAATATGCAATTCTTGAATTGGATTAAGTTTCTCAACCCCTACACACTCAATGGTTTGAGTAGTGTGGGTCTAGTCATTTTCTAGTCTCTCCATTGCCAATCCATGTAGGCTTTGAGTATTGTTGCTCTAAGCTTTGTATAGTTGCCACATGCAACTCTTTTTTTGGAGAGAAATTTTCAATATATCCCATGTTGATGTGGCATCCATCTCCCTCCTTTTTTGTCCTTGTTTTTAGAACATACTACTTATAGTATACATAAAATACATATCTACAAATAAATGAGCAATTATATTATTAACATACTACTTATAGTATACATAAAATAGATATGTACAAATAGATGAGCAATTATATTATTGCAACTAACAATGACATATATACATTTCTAGCATCCTAAACAAGAAAAATACCTTTGGATTTTATTTGGATACATGCCTGGTCCCACCACAACTTTGGTAAACAAAGGTAGTACTTATAGCTCCTTTAAAAGTACACTTACAATGTTGCTTTATGTGTGAGTTAGTGGACCTGTTACATGGGTTGAGGAGCATTGAGAGACTACTTGCAAACAATCAAGTAGCCATATCCCAATTGAAAAATAGAATTGATAACTAAGTTAAAGCTTGTATCGACCCCCAACTAAAATGAGGATCATTACCACACAGAAAACACATAAAAACAAAAAATTTCTGCTAATTAATTTCTTGTAGCTTACCATCTACAAATTAAACATGAATTTAAATATTGTCTGATGTCATAATTAAATGCATCTACAACATGCTAAAAATGACATGAATGTAGTTTAAATAACTCAACACAAAAACATATAAATCGTTCTCAAACATAGAGTTAATACACATTAATTAAACTCATAATGCAACACATAAACAAGATAAAACACTTATCTTTTAAAAATGGTTGTGCAACCAGTTGTTTGGGACGTATTTTCCATCCAAACATAGACTTGTTGTTCCAAATATCAATATAAAGTCACCCCCATATGGGGCTAGAAATCCACAAAAGAGGGTGGTCTCTCACTATCCACTCACAACTCAGAAAATCCCATAACCCACTGGTATTCTCCTACAAATATCTCGATTTTCCTCTAGCTCTTTTGCTCTCGAACCCCCAAACCCAAGGAATGTACCCCTTCACTACTCTCAGTCCATCAGTCATCCCATTCATTTATCAGGGTCTCTCTGGCACAGGTAACCAAGAGTCTTACTATTGGGAAACTCAATGGAACTCACTGCTAGGAAAACTACCAGGAAAATGACAGTAAACACTTGTTGTTACAATGCAACTCGCATAAGAGTTCACTCTTTAGGATTGAAAACCTCGCTCTTCAATGTTCTGCTCCAAATACGCTCCAGAATTCACCCTCCATGGTTTCTCCAGCTCCAAGCTCTTCTTTTCTGCTCTTTACTTGTTGTTCATGCCAAAACATGACTCTCCAAAAATAGTTGTAACTGCCCATATGAATTTTCCTCCCTTTGGTTTACTTGATTGACTTACACTCTTCCCCAAACTGATTGTACTCATCCCCCATGCTTCCAATAAATATGGGATGTGAATTATCACACCCACACTCTTACATGCATTCAATGATTGGCTTTGGGAACACCCAACAATAAAATAGAAGGTTCATATACCAATAGAAAATTTAGGAAGTGGGTTGAATTAATAGACATGGGTAAATCCCTCTTGGACCCCTCTTAGACATTCTCTTAGACCATCCCTTCTCTTGTGGATTAACTCAGCCCCCATCTCTATCCATATCCCCCAACAATTAGCATCACATTTTATTATTAAAATTCAGAAATACAATTTGCATATACATCACTTCGTCGTATCCACACATTATATCTACATTAAGCATTAATTAAACTAGGGATTATAGTGGGGATGTTACATTCTCCCTCTCCTACAATTGTGTGTCATCCTCAGTGCACACCATGTCGATATACATGCACAAATTACATCATAATACTAAGAAATAAAATTTCTGCAATTTTTACAACTCCAACAATAGTTCCAACCAAAATCTCATGTTCCACTCAACCTGTTGACCCAAGGAATGTACCCCCTTCACTTCTCTCAATCCACTGGGTTGTACCATTCTTTTATGAGGGCCTCCAACATAGGTTGTCTAGGACTCTGAGATGTGGTTTCAGAACTCCAACTGCTCAAAATCAAGTCTTGCATTCTTATATTATGTTTTCTTCAAAATTGACAAAAGTTGTGAGTACTCTTCCTGCATGTTTTCTTCGCGCTCCCATGTTGTCTCTTTAGGACCATAGCAAGTCCATTGAAACTTTACCATCCCTATGGATTTTTTCCTGGTCACTTTGAATTTTCATTCCAAGATGAGTATTGGTTCCACCCAGAAATCCCCTTCATGTTCCACTTGGATCATAGTCTAATCAATTATGTGGTTAGGGTCAGAAACATATTTATTTAATAATAACACATGAAATACATTATGCACTCGCATGGATGCAGACAATGCTAGCATGTATGCAACTTGCTCTATCTTTTCTAATATTTCAAAACGTCCACAATATCTTGCTACCAACTTTGGGCAACTTCTTAATCTTAGCAAACATTCTTTTACTTTACTTTTAAAAATGCATGTTCTCCCACTTTGAAATCTATGAAAATTTTGTTCTTGTATGCATAACTTTTCTTCCTATCCCGGGAAACCTTTAAATTCTACTTGATCTTTTCCATCTTCTCTTCCATTTCCTTCAACAAATCTGGCCCAATAACATCTCTATCTGCCGGATTATCCCAACTCACTAGTGTGTTACACTTTCTGCCATACAATGATTCAATTGGATTCATTTTTAATGAGGTTTGATACCCATTATTGTAAGAAAATTCAACTAAATGAATATAATCCTCCCACTTTGATGGTTGGTCTATCACATACATTCTAAGCACGTCCTAAATGATTATATTAGTCCTCTCTATTTTCCCATTTGACTATGGGTGATACGTTGTACTGAGATTTAAACTTGTCACAAAACCTTTGAACAAATTCTTCTAAAAATTGGATGTAAACTTCGAATCTATGTCTAAAACAATTTCCTTAGGCACCCCATGTAGCATAACAACTTCTTTCATGTATATTTTTGCAATATTTGTTGTCTTGTGTGTTGTCTTCACAAGAATAAAATGTGCTTCCTTAGTGAATTTATCCACCACCACCACCATGATGGAATCATGTTGCTTCACTGTTCTGGACAACCTAGTAATAAAATCTACTGTGACTACTTCCCATGTCCATTATGGAATGGGAAATTGTTGTAACACCCCTGCTGGATGTCTATGTTCACTCCTCACCTTTTGGCATTCTAGACACTCGACTATGTAATTAGCCACTTCTTTCTTCATTCGTGGCCAAAAGTATTGGCTTCTTACAACTAAATTTGTTTTCTAATATCCTGGGTGCTTAACATATGGCACATTGTGAATTTCCCTTAGCACTATGTTTTTCAGCTCTCCTGAATTCGGCGCATATATTTTCCCTCTGCACATAAGGATTACATCCTCTTTCAACTCATAATAATTAAATTTCTACTCAAAATTACCTTGTTGTAATATTTCTTTTATTTTCAAATATTGTTTATCTGAATTTGTTGTTGCAATAATTTTATCTTTTAAATTTGTGTTGTACATTCTAATGGTTGCAATATGCATTTCATGAGCTCTCCTGCTAAGTGCATCAACCACTTGATTCTCCTTGCCTTTAATATGTTTAATTTCAAAATCATATTCACTCAAAAGATCAAGCCATCTAGTTTGTCTGACATTTAATGTGGGTTGTCCAAACAAATGTTTCAGACCAAGGTGGTCTGTCCTTAGCTCAAATTTCCTCCCCATGAGTAATGTCTCCACATTTTTAATGCATGAATAATGGATGTTAATTCTAAGTCATGTGTAGCATAATTCCTCTCATGCTCTTTTAATTTTCTAGACTCATAGCATACCACATGATATTTTTGTGTGAGGACTCCATCAAGCTCTTCCTTGCATGCATCAATGCACACCAAAAACTCTTCATCATGATATGTGATCTTCAATACTAGTGCACTTCTTAATATGTATTTTAGCTACTGAAATCTCTCTTCACACTTGGAAGTCCATTCAAGTTTTACTCCCTTAATATTTTGTAAAGAAGTGATTGGGCTTGCAATCTTTGAGAATCCTTTTATGAATCTTCGGTAATAAATGACAAGACACATGAATGATACGACCTCTGTCACATTTATTTTCATTGACCATCCTCTAAAGGCATATATCTTCTCAGGATCAACTGCTATCCCATCAGCTGAAATAATATGCCCCAAGTAGTGAATCTTCTTTTGATAAAAAAATGCACTTACCTAGCTTGGCATACAACTTATGATCTCTTAAAACTTGCAATACCTTTATTAAATGTTTCTCATGTTCCACTTATGACTTAGAGTAGATGAATATATCATCTAGGAACACAATTACAAACTTGTCCATGTATTTTCTGAACACTCCATTCATTAGACACATGAAAAGTGTCGGTGCATTTGATAGCCCGAATGACACTATTGTGAATTCATAATTCCCATATCTTGTCCTGAATGTTGTCTTGTTGATATCCTCTTCCTTTATACTCACTTGATGATAACTCGATCTCAAGTCAATCTTGAAAAATATTCTTGCACCTTTCAGCTGATCGAATAAATCATCAATCCTCAGAAAATGATATTTGTTCTTTATGGTAACCTTATTTAGTTGTCTGAAATCAATACATAGCCTTAAGGCTCCATCTTTCTTCTTTACAAATAGCACTGGGGATCTCTAAGGTGACACACTTGGGAGTGTATGTCCTTTCTTCAAAAGTTCTTCAAGTTGCATCTATGACTCCTTCAATTATGGTGTGCCCATTATGTAAGGTTTTTTGGAAACTGGGGCATCTCATGGCACCAAATCAATAAAGAAATCAATGTCTCTCTTTGGGGGTATTCTTGAGATTTCCCCCAAAAAATCTTCGAAATCCCTCAAGACTGGATGGTCTTCAATGCTTTCCACTTTATCTCTGGTTTCCTCTTCCATATGGGCTGCAAACATTTGACATCCCTTCCTAAAATTCTTTTTCAATTGCATAGTTGAAATTTCTATAACAACTACAACTCTTGGAATGCCTTGAACCTTTCCTTACTTCCCTTCTTCATCAAGACATGTGGTTTTCTTGTTGTGACAGTCTAGGACAACATGGTGTTTTTCCAACCAATCCATGCCAATTAGACAATCATATGAACCCATTGGTATGATGTTCACATCTACCTTTGTGTTGAGACCATTCATGACTATCGAACAATATTTAAATTGCTCATTAATTTTCCTCTTAGCCCCTGTGGCTAACTGAACTAACCAATATTTCTTATGCTTCCTCCTTTGCAAGTGAAATATTTCAATAATGTTAGATTTTATGTAACTATGACCAACTCCATAATCAATTAAAATTGTTATGGGTTGGTTATCAATATTAACTTCCACTTGAATCATGGGGGATTAATATTCTACTTGCTTGTTGTCCAAGGCTACATAAATCCTTGGCATGTTTCCTCCCATGTTTTCCACTATTTCATCCTCCGTAATGTTGTGGACATTCCTCATTCTTTCTCCTTTGTGAGGGCAATCCCTATATAAGTGATTTCCCTCACATCCCCAACATTGTACAATCTACTACCTTAGCCTTTTCCCAAATGAATCTATATTCTTGTGCTCATTTTGGGTTTACCAACCTTGTTGATTTTCTTGGGACTTGTTCTTGAAAAAGGGTGGCTTAAAACCTACCTTTGATCATTTTTACCCTTCATCTTGTCATTCCAAGATTTTTGTAAAATCAACCTTCTTCTGCTATGCTCATAAAGATGCTTTGCTCTTATTGTGGCCTCCTCCAAAGTCTTGGGGATATCATCTTGTATATTGTCACCGTAGAAGGAGGGTAATCCACTCAAAAACCTTTGGATTTTGACCTTCTCATCATTTATGAAGTCCGCATACTTCAACAATTCAAATAACCTCTTTTCATATTCATCCATTGTCATGCTTCCCAACTTGAGTTCAAAGAACTCTTTCATCTTACTTTCATAATAATTCTCAGACAAATATTTCTCCTGGAAATATCCTTTGAACTGCCTCCATGAGATCCTCTTCTCATCAAGGTGCTTAGCTTTCTTAAGTTGATCCCACCACATGGTTGTCTTTCCTTGCAAGTGGTAGGTTGCAATTCTAGCTTCTACCCTTGAGGGGTAAACATGCATCTGGAAATATTTATTCATCTCTAATAGCCAGACCTCGACCTCTTATCCTTTCTTGTGCTCACCGTTGAAATTTGGTGGCTTAATTTTCTTGAGTTCACCTTGCAAGATGTCTGCCTCAAGCCTTCTTCTCTACCTCCGGACATGAGACACACTTGGGTTGCTCCCTAGCCCTGAACTTGCATGATTTATTCTAGTGGATTTTCTTGGAGAATGATAGTGTCTACTCATGCTTCTTGACTTCCTATCATTCCCATGATCATCCCTTCTGCTTTGGGATTTGGATGATGTCACTTGTATAGCACTAGTTGCTTATTTTGTGCCAAAGTATTTGTTAACTTTCCTATGCAACATACTCAGTATCTGAAGTATATCTTACTGAGCTTTCATTATCTTCCCTATAGCTATGCACTTCTCTATGCAGGATTCTCATAGTTATAGGCTCATCCCTGCCTCTCCTTCAATTAGAATTTGTCTCAACATTTCCCATTCAAACCGATGACCTTCTCCTCATGACTGTAAGATCCCTGAGAATATTCCATATCTCCAATCCTCATATAAGAACTAAATTTGTTTTCTTGTACCTCTAATTCTACAAGAAATATGCTTGTAATAATTATTGTCAGCACATGCATACTTTAAAACATTTCATTAACTAGATTACATGTTATTGTTCATCTCAATTTAATATTAAGAACACAATGCACTAAGTCAAAATATAATTCCTTAGACATATTCTTCTCTAAAACATCTCTCCAACGACTATACTCATGCCTCATTCTTAGTTCTAAGTGAAAAGTTACAACATTCACATGTTGCAATTTCCACTCTCTTACTACTGCTGAATTTACTTTATTACTTTCTAAGAAATTTTAGCTCCCAATTCAAAATTTTGGGTGGAAATATATTTTCTCCTCCTCAATAAATTTTCAGCATCTATTTTTTTGCTCAAATATGGGCTTCAAGCTGAAAGTTATGATTCGAAGAAGTTTAGATTGTTTTCTTATTTTATTCATGTATTCTACAGGTGTTTTCTTTCTCTTCCTGCACATTTTTACATACCCAGACTCAAATTTGGCTCCATGGTTGTCTTATATGGTTCATAATATTTCCATAGACTACTCTTGTGCCTCAAATGAACTTCTGAGAAAGGAGTTATGTCCTTTGGAAGTAAACAGGTGCCAAAATTTTACATTAACTGTTTCAACTGTAACTTTCTCATACGAGCTTTGTTTTGTGTCCAAGATAGCTTGTTGGAAAGATCTCTTTGAGTTCTTTTATTTAAGTTGCAAATAAAATAAACATATGAGATAGAAAATAAAATAAAATATCTCTCTGAGTTCTGATATCTCGTAAAAATAATTGTTTAAAAACATCGTTTAGGGCCTCAAAATTGCCTCGCAAGTTTAAGACCTTCAAAATTTTGAAAATTTCATAGAAAATTGGTTGTTTTACTGTTATAATAGTCTTTTAATATGAACCGTTAATCTCGAAATTAGAGGAAATATCAGTTGTTAATATGAACTCTATTGGTGATCGACATTTTCCATTGGGTGCATGCAACTCTATGCCAAAATTTTTGACCCGACCATCGACCATCAACCCTTTCCTTTGGCGAGCGACTTGCAAAAAGTCACTAAACTGACTGACTTGACCATCGACCATCGGCAATTTCTCTAGGATGAATGAAACACTTTACCAATTCAGTTGACCTCATCATCGACCATCGACCATTTATGTTGGCATATGAAACAATTTACCAATCCAACCAACACGATCATTGACCATCGGCTATTTCTTGATTGACATGGCAATTGTTGACGTAGCCTAACATGTGGATGTTGACATGGTATGACATGTCATCCTAAGGTGTTAACTTATTTGATCATGGCATGAAATGTGATTGTTGATGTGGCATGAAACATCATCCTCTTTGTTTCTTCATCGATAATTGACAGTTTCCCTTGGATGACCCAAACACCTC
>SNQJ01S0000416.1:86784-102281 GCA_010110895.2 Picea sitchensis
CAAATCACACATGAGTTCACTGTTCAGGCTTGACAACCTATCTCTTCAGTCTTCTGCTCCAAATACTCTTCAAAATTCTCCCTCCATGGTTTCTCTAGCTCCAAGCTCTTCTTTTCTTCTTTTTGGTTGTTGTTCATGCCAAAGCATGACTCTCCAAAAGTTGTTGTAACCGCCATATGAATTTTTCTCCCTTTGTATTACTTTCTTGACTTACACTCTTCCCCAAGTTGATTGTAATCAGACCCCATGATTCCAATAACTATGGGATGTGACTTCTCACACCCACCCTCTTACATGCATTCAATAATTGGCTTTGGGAACTCTCAACAACAAAATAGAAGGTTTATATACCAATAGAGAATTTAGGAAGTGGGTTGAATTAATAGACATGGGTAATTCCCCCTTGGACCCCTCTTAGACCCTCCCACCTCTTGTGGATTAATTCATCCCCCATATCTATCCATATCCCCCATCAAATGAAATCACATTTTATTATTAAAATTCAGAAATACAACTCGCATATACATCACTTGGTCGTAGCCACACATTATATCTACATTAAGCATTAATTAAAATGGGGATTATAGCGGGGATGTTACAAAGCTCAAAACATAAAGTATGAAGAACTTCTTGAGATTGTGACTTGATAGGGAAACAAATTTCAGAAGCTTGATGTTGAAAAAGGAATGCTTTATCAATTGGTACAGGGTTTCACCAGATGTTTGGTGTCTTTGACCTCTTACCCAAAAATTTCAATTAGGTCGACTTTGGGAAGTTAGGGATGAAAAAACTATGAAACGAGTTCAAGGAGATCTAGCAATGGAGCATGTTTATAAGAAGCTCTAGTGATCAATAGTGATCAAGCAGGAAGCCCTTAGTGGGCATGTATTTTCCTAAATTCTAAGTTTTTTAATGTTTTGTGAAGTAGTTTTGATTCTAGGCTAGCATTTTAGGGTATACACTCGTAGTTTTATTGACATATCTTTCAAAGATGTTATTCTAGGATAGATTATAAGAAATACTTTTTCATTTTTTATACTTCTTGATAGATTGGCTTTTATAAAGCCCATTTTTGTTTGTATTATCATGTACAGTGTGGCCACAACAATCTTTTAATACAAATTATGTTTGCTTTAGTTTAATAAATAAATACACATACAATGTAATTTCCAAAGAGAATGAATGACTATAATCTATAAATGATGTCACTTGACAACATATGAGTCGGGGATGCATGATTTGGAGTTTCCAATCAAAATTTCCATCCATTGAATGGTACCTTGAAACAAATATGAAAATTTGTGTTGAAAATGTCTCCAACATAGGAAAGAAAAATAACACTACTAGAAAATATGTTTGATTGTGTGTTAACACAAAAGAGGCACTTGTCATCAATGAATCCACTCTTACTAAGCTTGGACTTGGTTGGAATTTCCTAGTACAATATTAGCCATGCAAAAACTTTGTGTTTATTGGAAACTATGTAATACCAAACATTACTCATGAAAGTAATCTATTGAAAATCAACTACGAGGAAGGCCATTGCATTTTTAGTATTGGAGTGAAGGGAGTCTATTCATGCATATTCTCCTCATATTAGTTTCTACATTGGATTCTACAAAATTTGGAGCATGAGCCATGGGGGTGTCTTCCTCCTAGACTTAAATCCATAATGTTTATGTCATAGTAATTAAGGTATCAAGGGGGCTAGGTGTCTCTTCAATATACTCATCCCATTATGAATCCATTGTGGTTTCTATTTTTGTCCTCTTTTTGATCATCTAATGAAGAAACATCAAATATTTCCTTGTCTTTTGTGCTAGGTGTATTATCATATTTCAACTCTTAAGTTTTCTTGAATTTGTAAATGCTAACCAAAGTAAACAATCATGCATTGGAATAATTCAATAAGTAGCCTATCAACATATAAAATTATATATGGATGATGAATGATTAGGATCCATATGGGACCATACACCTAGATACATGTTGTTCATCAATATGTGGAGAGAACGGTCAAACTATGTGGCTTGGTCATGTTGAAGCTACATAACCCAAAATGGTTGCAATAGAAACGATGTGATAATGTAACTATCATAAACAACAACTAACCACTAGGGTTAGCTCAATTATTTGGTGCCATTGTTGCCAAGACATTGCCATCAATTTGATGCACTATATAGGTCCTTGATTTTGATTCCTAAAGGGTAAGGTACACTAAGTCTATGCCAGTTTCTTTACATTGGGTATCATCCTTGCAATGGAAGTGCCCAAAAGTTTCCAAAGAAAAAAAAACATAAATAACAGTCAAACACGTGGAACCAAAAGTGTAGGCATACATGATTTAATAAAGAACCATGGAAGTGATTTAAGAATGAATGTTCTTGTGAGAAGTAAAGGTGCACAATCGAAACCTTAGAAAGTGAAAAATATAAAGAACCAATGAGCTTACATAATATAATAAATAGTGATAGGAATAGTAAAACAATACACAATAACGACTTTAGAGATTAAGTGTGACTATTAATGCACTAAAAACAAATGTGACTCATTTGCGTGCATGTAAACTTAGCAAATAGCGAAAGAGATAATTGTACCAAAGAATTCAAAACCAAACACTAGACACTACTCAAATGTATGTATTGCTAATACAAAATTGTCAAACATCAAAGCATTGTGAGAATAATGTGAGGAGCCTAACAATGACACACATTAATATATATAGAACTCAATGAATGCTATGCTACTCTATAACTTGATTTCTACTTTCTTGATTGAATCCAATTGAATGATTTACAATAATTGTCATCATTACATATGTTTACAAAAGGAGAAGGGTCAAATTATTAAAAGAGGTCCCTAATGGTCTATCTTGTGCACATTGATAAAAGATTATCATTGTTTTGTTCCTTGAATTCATTTCATCTAGGGCACACTTGGATATTTTCAAACATGATCACCCATCTTGCTAGGTGTACATACTCTCTAGGTTGTGACATATTTTTCATCGGAAGGTGCCATGTGGATATAGCATTTAAGTTGGATTAATTGCATGTTGAAGATTAAGTAGTGATCATGTGCACAATGTTGGAGAAAATGAGGGGAAAGAATTAGTTGAAGAGGTGGGCTCAAGCATGATGAGGAGAAAGCGTTAACCACACACCAAGGTAGTGCAAATAGGCTTGGAAGTTTAACACATAGTTTTCCTAGCACACTACTAAAGTTTGAAAGAGGCCAAGCATTGCCCATCAACAAATTGATACATGGATCAATGAATTTCCTTTTTTGTCTCCCGATACTTCAAATTTTTTCATGAAGATTTATTTAGCATATTAATTATATATCCCTTACTATCTATCTCTTTTCCTATGTAGTAAGAAATCTAAGAGATGGGAAAAAAATAGAGGCGAGGTGCTTCTTACATAAGATCAACTTCTAGGTCACCCAAGCTTCCCACTCACAATTGTTGAGGATAGCATAAGCTTCAGATTTATAAACAACTAATGTAACGTAATCATTATTATTAGGTTTTGGCTAAGAATCATCTAGCTAATAAGAGTTAGTTATGTGTACCCTTCACCCCTCTTGGGGAAAGTAACCTACTACTTGAGATGGGTATAAATAAGCCCTCTCTTATTTTATTCACATCATGTGATCACTTTCATTACTACATATGGGGTCAATATTCAACAAAACCTTTTGATGATAATGATACAATTAATCATACCATCAAAAATTACAACACAATTATTTAAATTTTAATCATTTTTTTTTTCTGGGCGCTCCGATGTGCATCGGACTTGTAAATTCATTGATCTTGCAACGATAGTTTGTCGATCTATTAACACAACTAAATAATGCCAAATACCCATTTGAAAACAATTTAACGGTCACTGACATAGCCAACATTCGTCGGAAGACTGAAGTCAGTGAGTGATTTCGACTATTTTGTTGTAGGTGCGACAATTATAAAAGCTTTTTCTTCTCATTGTTTGTTGCATGAATTATTAGTCTTTTTTCTATGTGCTACTTTCCTCAGATCCAATTCTTGATCTGCGTAGCTCATATTTTGTACTTTGAAGGTTAGAAATTTTTAATATTTCTTTGTCTCCTTTTAAATACCCACATTGAATCCCTAACCTTTAGACCCTCTTTTATTTGGAGACACAAATTGTTGCCTAAGAAATAGGTACGAACATGTCTACTCAATTGATTTAACGATTGTACAATTTGTCTTGGTCTAGTTCTATTTTATTGTTTGATTTTATTACTTGCTTATAGTGAAGCTTTGGAGATTATGTGGTAAAAATGTATGGTTTTGATTTCTTGATTAATAGTTGACTATTGTTACAAACCTTTTATAAATCTATGACGACAATGGACTAATTATCTAGTACATATGGGGTCAATATTCAATGACATTTATATAAGAAGAATATATTCATATATTGTACTTATATTGCTTTAGTGGATTTTGTTGTAAATATAGGAAATCCCAATGCCAAGGATTACACCTAAAGAGAGTGAAAGGACGCTTCCTAGGTTAATGGTGACATTGGAGGCACAGGGTGATGGGAAATGTTATTTCCCTTGCAATCAATGCAAGGGATTTAATAGAAGAAGACTTGTAAGAAAAATAATTGAAAGACATTGTTGGAGGTATGGGCATTGTGAAGGGGGGTATACATATCATCCCATGGTAAGTTCGTCATTATACATGTCTTTGTATTGAGTGTATTTATAAAATTTTCTTTCGTTTTAATATTTTTTATACACACTAATTTGATTGATTGTTTATAATTATAAAGATAAATCCTCCTATATGTGTGGCACCAGATAATGTGCCTAGTAGTAGAAATATTATTGTACAAGCTATGGAAGATGGTATGGATATTGAAGATCAATTCAATCCTATGGAAGAAGATGACACCTATAATAATGTTGAGTCGTATGATGGGACAAATAGATTGATCCAGAACCTCTTTGCTCCTATCGATGAGGAAAACTTTGATGATATTCATGATGTACCTCTGCTTGAGAAGGCACAACAACCCTTTTATGAAGGGTCAAGAAAAAATATTCTCTCTGCAATAATGTTGTTGGTGAACTTGAAGGTATTGAATGGTTTGTCAAACACTTGTCTCACACAGATCCTAAGGTACGTAGTATAATTCGTCACATATTATATGTAAAGGCCGACTTTTTTTCTCTATTTTTAGTGTCAATTAATGTGTAAATCAAGGATGCAATATTTATGATTACTATTATTTACATTAACTAGTTATTTTTTATGTTGTAGATTGTTAGGTGAATTTTTATTACCACCGTCAAATAATTTACCTTGCACATAATGAGAGTTGTGTGCCATTATGAAAGATATTGGAATGGAGTATCAATCTATTGATGCATGTTTGAATGATCATATTATATATTTTGGACAATATGCATCGAAAATGAAATGTGCACAATGTGAAATCAGTATATATCAAACCGATCAAGTAACAAAATGGGTGCCTCACAAGGTTCTTTGTCATATTCTGATAATTCCACATTTGCAGCAACTGTTAAGGTGCCAAAGCATAACACAGTTTATGGATTACCATGCACAAAACATAAGTGAAAATGGTGTTCTGTTAGAATATTTAGACACTTAGGAGTTAATTAATATCAACTTGGTCTAATGTGTCATTAGGTAAAAGTGTGTTTATTTAGTATGCATTTGTAGTTAGGAAATATGATGGTCATGATATGTTCCCGATGTAGAGTGATCCGACTGTTCATATTCTCCTTGATCTTAATGGCTACATTGATCTGTGGATTAACACCTGATTGGTTCGTGATTTCTATCTAAATAGCATGGAGGGTCATTTTTCGATGATCGATTGTGAGAAAATCTCTTGTAAATCTCTCTTTAATATTTTCTTTTGCATTGCCCGCACGGGTGTAGACGGATTGGCAAGTGCCGTGTAAATGGAAGGAAATTTGTAAAAATGAAGTCTCATGTTCGATTCTCACCCGGATTTACTCGTGTGCCATTCTTGCGGGCTGGGCGGTTGCACATGGGGTTATAGTGGTAGCCGGTGGGGATCGACCCCGTGTCATGCAAGTATGAGAACCGCGAGTTGCCGATTCCCCCAGTAAAAAAAAAAATATTTTTTCTTTTGCATTAATAAATTTCTCCAAGTGACCACGTTGGTTGGGGCCATGGATGTTTTCCTATAGCGGTTTTAACATGTAAAAGCATCGGTGTGTTGATCTTTGATTTGGTTGTGTGAATGATTACTGAAGGTGTTTTTCCTATGTTGGAATACCCTTGTTGTCAAACATGGTATCAAAGCACATTTGAAGACCTGCTCCTATTGTAGATCAAGATCATGAAGTTGTGTTGCCTTATCTATGGGTTTTTCCATTTCTGTACATTTATGGGCTAAGAGGACTATTGCATTGCATCTATAGCGCTCATTTATATTAGGAACGTTTTTCATTTCACTCGAAAAGGTTTTTTTTTCCTAAGATACGACCATTTCAGTAATATCTAAAGGTATAAAGCCCAAATACGCCCCTTTAAATTTTTGCAGAGATAATATTTAAGTTTTTTGTTTTGTTTATTTATTTATTTTATTTCTGGGTTGCTACTCTTATCGATCTACATATTTTCTTTTCCATGCGCCTTGTGCGATCTCCGAAAATCAGAAAAAGATCTAAAAGGTTTTTCCTATCTACGTATTCTCTTTGTCGTGCACTCTATGTGATCTTGGTAAATCAGAAATAGAGGGAAAACTTGAATTTTTCGGGTAAGGTAACCGAGATCTAACCCTTGTTTCCGTTGAGAAGTGAATTTTTTTTCCTTGTGTGAAAAAAGTATTTTATGAGCATGCTCTCCAAGGCCATATTCAACAACAACAACAACAACAATCCTCCTTCTAAACAATACAATATGTTTTGCACTAGCTCGGTTGGTTAAAAGTTGCTTTATTAAGTAAGAGGTCTTGAGTTCAAGTCTCTTTTTTGTTACTTTTTTTGAAAAAGTTCATGCATCCATTGTAAAATGTATTTCACTTAAATTATAAAAATGAATCACTATAAGTAGCTTTAATATCTTATTTAAAAGTTATTTGTTTTGCATGCAACTTTCTTTTATAAAGTAACTTCATTGTAAAAATGATCCTCACTTATTCTATAAAAGTGGGTCACTTCATAAGAAACTTATTTGTAAAAGTGAGGCTATTAGGAGGGGTATCACCATGTGGACCAACTTCTACTTGCCACGTGGCTCTTTGGTTACTATTTATTCCTTTTTTCAAAAGGGAATAACTTTCACATCCGAAGTCCGTTTTTAATGTCGTCTTTTTAAACGACCTATTTTTTTGAGATATTTTCATCCATACCATCAATTTCATATTTTTACGCATATTTTCATATGGAATCTTCCAGTGATATTTTTCATACCAACACCAACTACTTCCAATGGAAATCCCATATGGAGGATTTATTGAGAAGTAAAAAATAGTGCCAGATTACCTTGGGAAAAAAAGAAGAACCCACTGATGTTGACAAGTAAGCCAAATGGATTAATAGGAATGACGAAGCCCGTGGACTAATCAAAATTTCCATCTCTCTTGATTTAAGGTTTCACCTTCAAGGACTTGAGGGCCTCAATAAAGCTTGGGAAAATCTTGAAGTTGTGTTTGGTAAAAAAAATATTTTTCGAGCTCACGAGTTGGAGAATCAGTTAATGAATTTAAGTCCAAATGATTTTCCTTACATTGAATATTACTTATCTAAGTTCAAAATACTTAGACTTTTGTTTATCAAATGCCAACTAGATCTGTCAGAAGATAAATGCATATATGTTATTCTTTCTAAGATTGGTAGTTCATATTGTTTTTTTGTATCTACCTTTTATGCCAGCATAGAAGCTCTAGGGAGTGATTATCAAAAATCATTTCTTGAGTCCTTTTGTGATGCTCTGATTTGAGAGCAAGATAAGCTTCTACAACTTGGATTGATTAACACTGCAGGCACCTCCAACAAATCTTTAGTAGTCCAGCAGAAAGATAAATCCAAGAATCCCAAGAAACAACATCCTCGCCACAAAAAAAAGGAAAACAAGGGTCCCAAACCCTCTCAGCCAACTTCCGCTCCTAATGGTGACAAAGGAGAAAATATTAAAGTAAGAAGATTGAAATGCATTGCAACTTTTGTGGGAAAGATGGTCATGATGATTCCAAATGTTTTAAGAAGATGGAAAATTTAGTAGCAGTGATGAATAAGCACAACATTGGTATTGATTATACTTCTTCCTCTTCTTCTCATGGACATTCAATTTCTACTTTTGGTTTTTCCTTAAATGCAACTTCTTCTTCCAATGAGTGGCATATTGATTATGGCACATATTATCATATCGATAAGG
Organism: Picea sitchensis; assembly: GCA_010110895.2. Classification (NCBI taxonomy): domain Eukaryota; kingdom Viridiplantae; phylum Streptophyta; class Pinopsida; order Pinales; family Pinaceae; genus Picea; species Picea sitchensis. The sequence goes on from SNQJ01S0000416.1 coordinate 95,198, forward strand.
ATAAAGCCATATTTAATGTTCGTAATGAATGTAACACCAAGACAATATTTGTTGGTGATGATAGATCTCTTAGTGTTGTAGGGTATGGAACAATTCAGGTAGATAAATGTCATTTTAATGATGTATTATGTGTTCCAAATATTTCTTGCAACCTTCTATCAATATATCAAATCACTCATTTAGGTGAAGGTAAAACCGTAGAGTTTTCACCTCACCAAGTTGTAATCAAGGATCTAAAATATCCTCAATGTGTTCTTACAACTGAAATAGTTGATGATATTACCATGTTGTACAAGTTTGAAAACTTTGGTTCATCATCATTTCCATCATTTTTTGTTGCTCATAGCAATGACTTGAGAAAAATTTGGCATGAGCAGTTTGTTCATCTAAATTATCACTCATTGAAACAATTATGTAGTCAACAGATGGTGATTGGTCTTCCTCTTGTTTTGTTTAGAGATGGTGTTTGTGTCGGTTGTGTTATTGGTAAACATCCATGTGACAGTTTTGACAAACGTTCCTCTTACCACACCTCGACCCCTTTGCATCTTGTTCACAGTGACTTGTGTGGTCCACTTTCTTCTCTTTCTTTTTATGGGTGTAATTATTTCTTAACTTTCATAGATAACTTTTCCAGAAGCACTTGGGTTTACTTCTTAAAACTTAAAAGTGAAGTTTTTGACAAGTTCTTGGCCTACAAGGCCCTTGTAGAAAAGAAATATGGACATCAACTTCAAAGGTTAAGAACAAATAATGAGGTGAATATGTGGATAATCAATTTACAAGTTACTACATTGCACAAGGCATCCAAATGCAACACACTCTTCCATATACACCACAACCAAAATGGTGTTTTTGAGAGAAAGAACCACACATTAAAAGAAATGACTAATTGTATGATCCAATCTAAGGGATTAAGTCTAAAGTATTGGGTGGAAGCCACTAATATGCAAATTACATAGAAAATCACACTCCCACAAAGGCTCTTAAAAATATAACACCGGAAGAAGCATGGACTAAACTCAAGCTAGATATAAGTCACTTCCATGTATTTGGAAGTGTACATGGGCTCACATTCCTGATGAGAAAAGGAAAAAATTGCATCCTAAAAGTGATAAGTGCATATTTGTTGGTTATTCTAAAGATGTCAAAGGTTACAAACTTCTTAAACCACATTGTAATGAAATTATTATTAGAAGATATGTTAAATTTGTTGAAAATCACTTGGCCCATGATCCATCTTCGAAGTATATGCATTCTTATGTTCCTAATATGGTTTCTTCTTCTTTATATGATGACAGTGAGGATGAAAATCCACCTCTGCTTGCTCATCTTCCTCAAGATGAGTCCATTGAACCTGAACCTACACCAACACCACTTCTTCTTAGATAGGTCGGCTCAACATGAGAAGCAATTGGTGATATTGTCAATGATCCTTGATATGAATGTTGAACATGTTCACAGTTCCAGCGAGCCTCTTCTCTTTTGGCTCAAGTTTCATATACTCATTATCCAGATACATTTGCAGAAGCTTCAAGTCATCTATATTGGGATAAAACAATGAATGAAGAGTATCGTTCTTTAATGGAAAACAATACTTGGGATATTTTACCTCTTCCGAAAGGAAAGAAACTTATTAGATGTAAATGGGTGTGTAGAACTAAGTATGCATTAGATGGAAGTTTTGAAAGACACAAGGCCCAATTAGTTGCAAAATGGTTCTCTCAAGTTGAAGGCATAGACTATAATGAAACATTTTCCCCTATAGCCAAAATTAATTCCATCCGCCTTGTTCTAGCCCTTATTGCCTCACATAAATGGGAGGTCCATCAAATGGATGCTAAATCCACCTTCTTGCATGGGGATTTGTAAGAAGAAATCTACATGGAACAACCTCTTGGCTATGTTCAAAATTACTCTAGCCTTGTTTTTCGCCTTAATAAATCTTTTTATGGTATTAATTAATCTCCTCGAGCTTGTTATGCCAAAATGGATAACTTTCTTCTTGCTATAAGCTTTTCTAGATGCCATTCTGACCCCAATGTCTATACCAAGAAAGTAGGAATCCATCTCATAATTTTTGTTCTTTATGGTGATGACTTTATCCTCACTGGTAGTGACCCAAAACTTTTAAACCATGTGAAAAACAATCTTAAGAAGAAATTTGAAATAACTGACTTAGGCTATTTGCACTATTTCTTTGGTCTCCAAGTTTTGCAAACAAAGGAAGGAATTTTTCTTTCCCAGTCTAAGTATGTTTGTGACCTTCTTCATCACTTTCACATGGAATATTCAAAACCAACCCCTTCTCCCTGCCAATCTGGAGTCAAACTTTTTTCCACTTGTACTTCTCCCGAAGTTGATGCTACCTTGTACTGTTAGTTAGTTGGTAGCCTCTTATACTTGACTCATTCCCATCCTGATATTTCCTTTGTTGTTGGTATTGTTTCCTGGTATATGAAAACACCCCATGAAATCCATTGTAAATAAACTAAAAGAATACTTCAGTATGTCTAGGGTACAGTTCAGTTCCAGATACATTATAGTTCAAGGGGGGCTCCTTTATTGGTTGGTTTCACTGATTCAGATTGGATAGATGACCCTGATGGTTGAAAGTCTATTGTAGGTTATGTTTCCAGCCTTGGTTCAGGACTTGTCACTTGGGCTTGTAAGAAACAACGAGATATTTATCTTTCTTTAGTAGAAGTAGATTACCGTGCAATGGTTAATGCAAGTCACGAAGCCTTGTGTCTTTGACAAATCCTTTTAGATTTTGGATTCTAGAGAAGCATATAACAAGCCTCTGGTGCGATAATCATAGTGCCATCAACATCTCCAAAGACCTAGTTCAACATCAATGCAACAAACACATCGAGCTACGCATGCACTTCATTAGAAATTTAATTCATGATTGATTTATTGAAGTGCTCTTTTTCCCTACAGAAGATCAAGTTGCAAACATTTTCACAAAGTATCTTACAGAAGCGAAGTTTTCCAAACTTTGATTTATGTTAGGAGTTTAGGAAGTTGTCATTAAGGGGGGGATAGGCTCTAATTCCTCCTTCCTTCTCCTATTGTTTCTCCTTTATAAATCCTTCAATCCTATCCCAAGTTGTTCTTAAATGGGGATGTTAGGATATTTAGACACTTAAGAGTTAGTTAAAATCAACTTGGTCTAATGTGTCGTTAGGTAAAAGTGTGTTTATTTAATATGCATTAGTATGCATTTGTAGTTAGGAAATACGATGGTCACGATACGTTCCCGATGTAGAGTGATCCGATGGTTCATATTCTCCTCGATCTTAATGACTACATTGATCTATGGCTTAACACCTTATTTTTTCGTTATTTCTATTTAAAGAGCATGGAGGGTCATTTTACGATGATCAATTGTGAGAAACTCTCGTGTAAATCTCTCTATAATATTTTCATTTGCATTAATAAATTGCTCCAAGTGGCCACATTGGTAGGGGTCATGGATATTTCCCCGTAGGGGTTTTACCATGCCAAAACATCAGTGTGTTGATCTTTGATTTGGTTTTGTGAGTGGTTACTGAAGGCATTTGTCCTCTATTGGAATAACTGTATTTTCGAACATGTTCTTAGAATGCCTATAGATGGTTTTTCATTTAGGAACATCGAAGAAAGATGGCTGATTTTTAAAGAAGAACCTCATAATGTTAGGATTTCATTGGTAGTTGACAATGTCAATCCATTTGGTGAGCTCAGGTCTATTTACTCAGTGTGGCCTATTTTTGTTATAAACAATAACCTTTCTCCTTGGATTTCAATAAAGAGGGAGAAAACAATGTTGGCAATGATTGTTCTAGGTATTTTCTTACAAAATTTGTTTAAACGTTGCATTTCATTTTTCTTATTCATCGTATAATTTCTTATATATATACAAGGTAGTAATTATGTGTACTTTCACCTAATTAGGTAAGTACCAAGTGAAAGATATGAATGTATATATTGAGCTTCTTATCGACGATCCACTAAATTTATGGGATAGTGTAACACCCCGTTTCCCCCAGTCTGTAAAAATAACTATAGTGGCCAAGAACTATGGCAAACTCAAATATGTGAATGTTTGATTTGACGGACCTTTGCATAAAAGGTCGATGAATGTAAATTATGTTATGAATATGTGTTGCATGACTACTGGGAGAGGGATGTGCTAAAAGAGACCACGATGGCTAATGAGAGGTGGTGGAAGGGACCTGGAATGGTTGCGTTAACTTCCACCGAGCCAGTACCATACTGGTTTATACTTGCTCAAAAATCAAAGCAACTCTCCGATCCTGGAATGGATTTCCCGTCAGATTGGTAGGTGGGGAGGCTCCTCAAAGAGTTAATGAGGGGATGGCGGTGAACTGCCCATCCGTAACAGCCCTCAGACCTGACCACGGACAGAGAAATTCGCGCCACACACAACCTTGCAGACAAATTGGCCAGAGAGGAAATGTGGTAAGAGGGGAGAGAAGCACGCGCGATGGGGGATCGTGGAAGAGAACTGGAGAAAACCCTGGAAACGCAGGGAGTTCTGAATATCAGGAGAAGGAGAGTAACCTTCGTCCTGGATTATTTTTCTGAATATCAGAAGAAGGAGAGTAACCTTCGTCCTGGATTATTTTTCTGTATCAGGAGAAGGAGACTAACCTTCATCCTTGACTTCTGTTGAGCTGGAAGTAGGAGGTTGAACCTCAAAGCATCGTGGTCTAGCTCGGGGGTGGCTAGTGGTAAATTCATTTGGAGTCACTGAGCCTACGGTTGGGTGGAAACGAGCACCCCTCTCAGCAGTTGCATCACGCCTGGTAGATCTGATAAGTGTTTTATGCCTTGTATTTCGAACTAAATATCATGAATACATGCTTATGTTTATATGCCCAGAATAAATTCTGTGTAGAATGATTGCCTGGTGTTTTAAATTGGAAATAATGGATGCATGTGTATGCTTACATGTCATCGTTGGTTTATGTACAAATGGTTAAGTCTGGGGCATGAGTTCTCTCCACCGAGAATCGTTTTGTTTGCTTGATTCTCATAATATTCTGGGAAGGCCCTCGAGAGTACTCTTCCCCGGGGATTACCCCATAAACCTTGGAACCGTGCCAAACCTTTACCCAGAGACTCGACTAATATTAGGGATGGTTGCCCAAGAACCGTCTGAAGGTTCATGCGAACCGGGCCTAGAAACCTTATGCAAGGAAATGTAGCTCTCTAAGGTCTCGGAGTCGTGGGAGTTTGAAGCCCCGAGAGGTTGAATTTCATGATTCAAGCTCAGAAGGGATAGCGAGTCCAATTATAGAAAGAAATAATACCCTATTGTTTGGTAGACGAACGGTCATAAGCCTTTTGGAAATACCCCAGATCTGTCAAGACCAATGGATCTAGAGAAAGAGCGCAGGCGTTAACACCTCGACCCTTTCAGCCTTCACAAGTAGCGATGGGATCTAGGACCATAGATCCCAGGATCTGACGGAGCCCTATTGACCATCGATATTATCCTTTGCACAGGCAAGAGAGTATCATTTCGCTGACTCACGACTTGGGGTGGTCAAGGGTAGGACTGCATGAACTCACGATTCACGAGATTGCGACATGATCGTGGTCATTGGATTCAGGCCATGGGAGAACTGTGGGATCATAACTTTCGTGGTTATCGCCTATCGGGGGTTCGAAACTTGAGAGAGTTTCTTTTCGATTGTAGAAGTCACGAAGTGTCGAGCACCGAGGGCTCATGTGAACACGTGGCACATTCGTTAGGTGGGGACCGCGTGGTTGACAAGTGGCGTAACAACAAGTGCCCAGAGAAAGGTGGGAGCGAGTGACAGGTGATGGACACATGTCGCCTGGGAAAGAGTCAACCCATTGTTGACTTATCGTATCTCAAGAATTCACGAAGGAGGAGCACGAGGGCTCAACACTCCAACTCACGAAGTCGTGAGATGCGAGTAGCGCTAGTATTTAGCCTAGAAAGTGGGTGACTGGTGGCAGACACTTGTCACCTGGGAAAGAGTCAACCCATTGTTGACTTATCATGACTCGGGGTTTCGTAGGATGAAGAAGTTTCACCCTGATCGCTAAGGCCACGAAATGCCAAGAGCTGAGGTCTCGTGTGACAGGCAGTAGCGACACAGCTCGTGAGCAGAGTACAGCAGAGGAGACAAGTGGTGTGTGCGTGTCGCTTTGGCAGAGTCCACGTAACGTTGACCTCTCGCGTCTTGGGGATTCGTAAAGGATGAGCACGAGGGCTCAACACCTCAACTAGCGAAGTTGCGAGTGGTGCTAGTGTTTGGCCTAGCCTATGGTTACATGTAGTAGGCGCTAGTGAGGAGGGAGCCATACCCGTATCACATCTTGGGTATCGGTGTTTGGAGAAAGGGGAGTCGAGAGTCTTGACTCCCAACTCGCGATTTGCGAAAGGCGCTTGCGCTAAGGCCAAGTTGTGGTCGTTTGGAGGAGGATAAGGGAAGGGAGGGTTTGCGCTAGGCCCCATAGAAGTCTTAGGGATTCTGTCCCTTGAAGAAAAAGATGAAAAATCTAGGTTGTCGTAGCAGGTGTGTGACAAATTGGTATCAGAGCATGGTTACAACACTTGGACTGCTTGGGCTCATGGACAAGTTGCGCAGGAACTCCATCTGAAGTACTCTTAAAAGGAGTAACTATCTATCCTAACCCCCCTTATCAAAAGCTGAAGTTAAGAATGAAAATTCCTATTGTGTGTATGCATTTGAAGAATATGAATTATGCGTTGATTGTGAATGAATATAATGTTGACTAACAACAAGTGTTTTTCTTGCACAACAAATGGACGATCAACCGTGGGAAATTGCAGACGCATAGAATGGTGATGCACCACGAAGTGGGGGATGGCTCCCATAATAGAGACGAAGAGTCTGACGAAAGGAGAGCGGTAGAGACCCCTCCAGATCTAGCTAAGACTGTGAGAAGCCTCATGGTCGAACTACATAGCTGCAAGGTCGACAACGAGAGGTTGATAAAAGAGAAAGAGAAGCATGGATGATTTTAGGGGCTAAATTTCGCTCATGGGCTAATTTTCCATGGTTTTTCAAAAAACGAG
>SNQJ01S0000416.1:116928-134101 GCA_010110895.2 Picea sitchensis
GCCACTGACCCCTCTGAAGGCAACATATAGGTTTACATCATTAACGGTCATAGGGATGATGAAAATAATGTGTAACACATAGAGAGATCACAAAAATGTTATAATCAATGTATGTAGTTATAAGAAGATAGGTTATGTATGAGGAAATATGAGTAAATTGTAGTTGTTGTATACCTTTCTCTCAGTATGCCTTCCATTATCGAGACTAGACCCCCTTTTTCTTATTAGTCATCTCATTATATGTTCGTGTTCATTTTATGGCACTTTACATGGGCCCACTACCACATGGAAACTTCATATTGGTCCATTTCAAAGCTAGATCATGCTTCCATGCCTTTGATGTGGTTTCCACATGGGTTCCACGTGGAATCCTCTCAGGAGGTGTAGTATTTGTGAAATGGCCTTGTAATGCATCGACTCTTTTCTTTTAGGCTTTCCAAATCCATAGATCTAAAAATACTATAGAGATCACTAAAATAAGGGATCAACTCCATGAAGAGCATTGTGCATCAAGAAACAAGGCTATGGGAAAATTCCTAGGGATCCAAACCTAAAATTTAATGAATCGAATTAAGTCTCTAAGGTTCATGGGAGGTATTATGTAATCAAGGAACATGAGGGGTGAAATAATCACAACCACATGGACTAAAAATTTTATAGGGCCCCATAAAATCTCATTTGAAATATGAAATACTTGGAAATATTCAATGAAACAAGGTCCTTTAGAACACCTTCTTAGCCACATAATACCACCATGTGGCATATTCTAGTGCTACCACCTATGTTTTCCATATCCTTTGTTGGCATCACCCTTGCCACATGGATGGCTATGATTGGTCAATGTGCCTAAAATTTTAAGCATGCTAACATCATCCAAAGTGATGTGAGACTCTCTGGGTTCACCATGTGTCTCTTTGATTTTGTTTGTGATCATGATCAAAGTCACTTAATGTCTCAAATGCGCAACACATGGCATGATCATATTTCTTTAGGAAGGTTTGATCCATTATTATATGTTACATTAGTCCTTTAATTTGGATACATGCAATATTTAATATGTCATATGCTCCATAGTGAAGGGTTGTGTAATTAACATGACATAAGACTTCAATCATCCCAACCTCTCAAACTTGATAAGCTATATAATCTGGCTCTAACTTGCAATTGAGTCCATTGGGAAAATTATGAGCACTAAGAGCACATGAGTTTATATCCCCTCGATCCTCCAAATATGAAATACTATAGAATCTTAGCTAAGTCTTTTTCAATTCTATCCCAACACTTAAAAAAAATTGATAAAAAGAGGGGAACATTGAGTGATGACATAGCACTCCACATGGCACTTGTTGATTGGGCCATGTATAACACAATTATCATGCTTCTGACATCTATGTGGAAATGAGAATGTGTAAGCTGGGAACAATATATTCCAAGGGAATAACTATTTCTTGTCATAGACCATTCATGAACCATTCACCCATTCCTTCATGGTTGGGGATGTGCAAATCAGGGCATTTTTCTCTTTCTTGTAAAATTAGATTAAGTGGAAAAATGATATGGATTTCAATTGAGTGTGAAATGTCTTCAGAGATAATAGTTAGGAGTGGGCATCTAGTGCCTGATATATCTTTTAAATATCATGATAACTTCTTGGTTGACTCTAGCAGGGTCAAGATATTCAGGGGAAAAAAAAGACTGCCAATTCTTTGCCCACATGCATGTGGGAAGAGTTGCCACATCTCTACACAAAGGCCCGTGGGTAGAGTTGTAGCATATGAAACTTTTCCCATAGGCCTATGGGAAGAGTTGTGATTCTACAACTCTTCCCACATTCATGTGGTGTAACATCCCCACTATAATCCCCAATATAATTTATGCTTAATGTAGATACAATGTGTGGCTATAGCCCAAGCGATGTGATATTTGAATTTCATTTCTATGTTTTAATAATAAAATGTGATGCTAACTGCTAAGGGGACATGGACAGAGATGGGGGATGAATTAATCCACAAGAGAGGGGAGGGTCTAAGAGAATGACCAAGAGGGGTCCAAGGGGGGAATTGCCCATGTATATTAATCCAACCTAGATTTCTGAATTATATTATCTTTTGGGAAAACTTCTACTTTTTGTTTGAGTGTATGAGAGCCCAATCAATGAATGCATGTAAGAGGGTGGGTGTGAGAATTCACATCCCATAGTTATTGGAAGCATGGGGGTTGAGTACAATCATCTTGGGGAAGTGTGTGAGTCAAGAAAAATAACCAAAGGAGAGGAAATTCATATGGGTAGCTACAACAATTTTAGACAATCAAGTTTTTGGTGCATGAATAGCAAGTAGAGAGCAAGAAACAGAGCTTAGAGCTGGTGCAGCCATGGACGGTAAATTCTTGAGAAAGATGGAGCGTATTGGAGAGATTTTGGTGTTGAATATTGAAGAACCAAGTTTTCATGCTTGAAGAGTAAACTCCTGAGTGAGTTGCACTGAAACAACAAGTGTTTGTTGTTGTTTGTTGGTAAAAAAATTCCTAGCAGTGAGTTCCCTCGAGTTCCCAGCTGAGAGATTCCTAGCCACCTGTGACAGAGAGAACCTAATAAATGAATGGGACACCCGAGGGAATGATATTAGTGAAGGGATGCATTCCTTGGGTTGGGCGGGTCAAGAGGAAGAGAGCTGGTGGAAAATTGGGATAATTATAGGAGAATACTAGTGGGTTGTGAGTTTTATGAGCTATGAGCGGACAATGGGAGGCCACCCCCTTTTGTGGATTACTAGCCTCAGATCAGGGGTGAATGGTTTTTGAGATCTATAATAGTCAATCTATGGTTGGTTGGAACATCCGTCCCAAGCAGTTGGTTGAACAACTGTTTATAAAAGATAAGTGTTTTACCTTGTTTCTATTGTAAAGTGAGTTTAATTGTTGTGCTTTAACTATGTAATTGTGAATGATTTATATGTTATTTTAATGAGCCATTTTACTGCATTTATGTGTGATTTTAGCATGCTATAGATGAATCTAAATAACAATAACAATTAACAGCTAAATTTGGTTTTAATATGTAGTTGTAAGCTACATGAAATTAATTTAGATAGTAGAAATTTTGTTTTTTATGAGTATTCCACAACATAATGTTCCTCGGCTAGGCTGGAGAGCGTTGCATTATGTTGTTAGAGATCAAGGTTCAATATTGATCCTACATGGTCCAGTTAGTAGAATGTTGGAGATATACGTTGCAGAAATTTAAATATCAGAGAGTGTCTCTGAAATGTTTGACAAAATATTCCTATGAAATTGGGAAAGAATTCATGGGGAATTTGAGAATGTAAATGGGATGTCTATAGGGCCAATTGGGTTGCAAAAAAGATAACTATTGAGTTTCTACGGCAGTGTGAGGAAGAAATTAGGAATTGGGTGTTTTTGAAAATTGGAAATTGGGTAAAAATTAGAAACATTTGGGTGCTTTTTTGTATGGTGACGTCAGCATGATGTGGAGGCCACGTGTTAGATGGCGTGGAAAAATAATGATGTTCATTGCCACAATCGAAGGTACACGGTGGTAAATATAAAATTTGACATATGGTGTGGAGCCACGTGGCGGGCCAACTGCCAGTCCCGCAAAACGTGGCAAGGTATTGGAATTTGTCTAAGTGTTAAACTACCATGGAGCACAAAGATGATTGAATGTGTGAGTAAGGCATCACCCAATCCCGCAGACCCATGAACCTGCAATGGATTTTCAGGATTTTGGATAAGTACCAAGACTCTGGGTGTGAAGAGTATGGAGGAGAAGAGGTAATATATCGCAGAGCGTGGTGACATTTCAATATTTTTCTAAGTCCTAAGGATCGGTCAGGAGGATGGGTGGATGGAGTTCTAAGAGTAAAATAAATATGGGATCACATGAACCCGCAGTGAAGTTCAAAAATTTGGCTAAGTGTTGAAGTATCATGGAGGTGAAGAAGCATAATGAAATGACTGCAAACCTGCAGTAAAGTGAAAAAATATCTAAGTATGGAAACATACAAGGAAGAGTGGTGAAGGACTTAATACATTTGTGGGTCCACCTATGTGTGAAATAAAGGTGGTGGAATGTGAGGATGCATTTTGTAGACCACGAAAAAAGTAACAAGAATAGAGACTAGGTTGTGAACCTACGATAAACTTAAGAAAAGTTTCTAAGTATGGATGAAATATTTTGACGACTGAGATTAAATCTGAAGGAATAATCAAACGATAGTTGAGCATCAAAGCTATGTCGTTTGAGCTAATGGATATTCCTTTCCTTGACTCTGCTATCAATAACTTTCATCTCAAGACTCCGAATTGAGCAAGAGAACAGTCATTGGAAAGGTACTGAGGAGGGGAATCGATCTATTAACCCATGAAATTACTTTGAGGAGAAAATATTCAATCAAATCAAAAGAAGATGACTGGTGGCATAAAGCGACATAAAATTTTATGCATTATTTTCCAAAATTATGTGTGCATATTTTCTTTGTCTAACATAAATTTAATTGCATGCACTTTTTATGTAGAAATAGAGGTTCAGAAAATAAGTTGGATTCCTATATGAGAACCAAAACAAGGGAATATTCCCAAGGGTCCTATAGTCACGAAGAGGAATTTATAGGTCTTCATGTTAGCATGGGAAATGTTGAGACTGATTCTAATGGAAGAAGAGGCAGACATGAGCCTGTAACTATGAAAAATTTGCATAGAGAGGTGCAAAGCTATAAAATCAATAATGAAAATATTATTAGGGTTTAGTAAGAGATACTATAGCTCCTAAATATGTTGCAGAAGCAAGTTAAGAAAGACTTTGGTACCAAGCAAGCATCTAGTACTAGACAAGTTATTGCATCTAGATCCCATAGAAAAAGGGATGATCATGGGAGTGAAAGGAAATCAAGGAGTACGAGTAGGCGCCATCCTTCTCTAGAGAAATCCACTAGTAGATCTCATGCAAGATCAGGGCTTGGGAGCAACCCAAGTGTATCTCATGTCAAGAGATAGAGGATAAGACCCGAGGGATACATCTTGCAAGGTGAACTCAGGAAGATCAATCCACCAACTTTCAATGGTGAGCATAGGAAGATATAAGAGGCAGAGGCCTATCTATTGGAAATGAAGAAATATTTTCAGCTAGATGATTACCCCTCTTGGATAGAAGCTATAATTTCAACCTACCACTTGCAAGGAAAGGAAACCATGTGGTGGGATGAACTTAAGCAATCCAAGCATCTTGATGAGAAGAGAGTCTCATGGAGGAAGTTCAAAGGATATTTCCATGAAAAATATTTGTCTGAGCACTACTATGAGATAAATATGAAAGAATTCTTTGAACTCAAGATGGGAAGCATGACAATGGATGAATATGAGAAAAGGTTCTTTGAGTTGTTGAAATATGTAGAGTTCATAAAATATGAGAAAGTCAAAATCCAAAGGTTTCTTGGTGGGTTACCCTCTTTCTACAATGTCAAGATACAATATGATAACCCCAAGACTTTGGAGGAGACCATAAGGAGAGCAAGGCATCTCTATGAGTAGAGAAGAGGGAGGCTAGTCTTCCAAAATATTTGGAATGATAAGATGAAGGATAAGAAGGAGCAAAGGAAAAAAGGTTTTAAGCCACCTTTTTCAAGAACAACTCCTAAGTAAATCAATAAGGATAGTCAACCCAGTATGATCACAAGACAACATATTCTTTTGGGAAAAGTCCGAGACAACAACCTGTACAATGTTGGGGATGTGATGGGAATCACTTATATAGGGATTTCCCTCACAAAGGAGAAAGGATGAGGACTATCCACAACATTCAGAAGGCTGAAACAATGGAAGACATGGAAGGAAGCATGCCAAGGATTTGTGTAGCCTTGGACAACAAGCAAGTAGAATATCAGTTCCACATGATTGAGGTGGAAGGTAAGATCAATAATGATCTCATATCAACTTTAATTGATTCTATAGCTAGCCATAGTTACATAAAATCTAATATTATTGAAATATTTATGTTGCAAAGGAGCAAGCATAAGAAATCTTGGTTAGTTCAATTAGCCACAGAGACTAAGAGAAATATCAATGAGTTTGTTAAATATCTCCCAATAGACATGAATGGACTCAACAAAAAGGTAGATGTGAACATTATACCATTGGGTTCATATGATTGTATAATTGGCATGGATTGGTTGGAAAAACACCATGTTGTCCTAGACTGTTACAACAAGACAATCACATGTCTTGACGAAGAAGGGAAGCAAGGCAAGATTCAAGGCATTCCAATAGTTGTGGTTGTTAGAGAAGTTTCATACATGCAACTGAAAAATATTTTAGGGAAGGGATGTCAATTTTTTGCAGCCCGTATGGAAGAGGAAACTAGAGATAAAGTGGAAAGTCTTGAAGACCATCTAGTCTTAAGGGATTTTGAATATGTTTTTAAAGAAATTCTAGGATTTCCATTAAAGAGAGACATTAATTTCTCTATTTATTTGGTGCGAGGAGCTACCCCGGTGTTCAAGACACCATACATAATGGGCACACTAGAATTGAAAGAGTTGCATATGCAACTAGATTAAGAGATTTTGAAGAAGGGGTATATACGCCCAAGTGTGTCACCTTGGGGAGCCCCAATTTTTTTGTGAAGAAGAAATATGGAACCTTAAGGTTGTTTATTGATTCCAGACAACTAAATAAGGTCACCATAAAGAACAAGTATCATTTCCAAGGAATTGATGATTTGTTTAATCAAATGAAAGGTGCAAGTATCTTTTCCGAGATTGACTTGAGATCAGGCTATCATCAATTAAGGACAAAATAAGAAGACATCATTCAAAACAAGGTATGGGCATTATGAATTCACGGTAGTGCCATTTGGACTATCAAATTCCCCAATTAATTTCATGTTCCTAATAAATGGAGTGTTCAGGGAGTACCTGGACCGGTTTGTAATTGTTTTCTTAGATGATGTTCTCATCTACTCTAACTCATAAGAGGAACACGAGCAACATTTAAGAATGGTGTTGCAAGTCTTAAGAGAGAATAAATTGTATGCTAAAATAAGTAAGTGCATCTTTTACCAATAGAAGATTCACTACTAGGGGAATATTATTTCAGCAGATGGGATAGTGGTGGATCATGAGAAGATAGAGGCTATTAGAGGATTTACAACACCAAGAATTGTGATAGAGGACCGGTCATTCATGGGTCTTTCCGAATATTACTGAATATTCATAAAAGGATTCTTAAAGATTGCACGTCCAATCACTTCTTTGCAAAAGAAGGGAGTGAAATTTGAATGGATTTCCAAGTGTGAAGAGAGATTTCAGCAGCGGAAAGACATATTGACAAATGCACCAATATTGAATATTACAGATCCAGATGAAACTTTTTTGGTGTGCACCGATGCATGCAAGGAAGGGATTGGTGGAGTTCTATTGACCAAAATTTGGTCATCTATATTTTCCCTCTCTTGGATTCATAAAAAAATGATATCAAAAGAAGACAATTTTTGAACTATTATAAGTTCATTGTGTAGCCCTCAGTCTTAGCTTCTCCACGCTTTTTTCGGATAAAAAATCCGAGTTCGTATGCTCAAGATATCCAATTTCATGTTCCAACACCCAATGAGTGTTTCTTCGCTTGAAATGGCCAAAGCCAATTTTCTTGGAATATCTTGGAACCATGTCCATTTTATTGGATTATTTTGTGGAATACACCACTAATATTTTGGAATACACCTCTCAACACTTAGAAAATTTATCGCTTCCATATTCTCTTTCATCTCTTCTCTTATATTTTTCATAGTTATAATTTTTCTTATTCTCCCCTCTTCACCTCCTTATTTATCCATTCTATTTTCCTCTTACTCCCCCCTTTCCACACTTAAAATTATTTAAGTTCCCTCACCTCCTTATTTCTCCTCTCCCATGAGACAAACATACCCCTCCACTCCTCCTTATATCTCCCTCACCTCTCGAGCACCCACCATAATTATCCACCACACTCCTTAACCACTTCCCTTTCCTCTCCTCTCACCTTACCCCACTCCATACACTCAACACTTAGAATAGTTTACGAATTTTTTGGTTCATCAGGTTCGTGGGTTGTTAGACTCACGGACTTACCCACTTCCCTCACTCCATACCTGAAAACCCGACATTATTCTCTTCCCCTCCACACCCATTTCCCTCCCCCTTAACTCATCCTACGTCACTCCCTAACTCACTCCCTAAACTACGCCACCTACATTCCCCCCCCACCTATTTTATAAGTTAATTTTTTATTCACAACCAATAATATTTTTACATATTGCAGCCTATGGAGGAATGCCACATGGCATCCAATATGATTTTTACACATGGCAAGTTTATGAAAGTGACACATGTCACACTCTTATTGCAAGTTTATGAAAGTGACACATGTCACACTCTTATCGGATACATATGACATATTTTTGACCTATCATATGAAGACACGTGACATCTCATCATTGGCGACATGTGGCAAATTGTGAATGGATGACTCATCAATGATCGGGCATGAGGTGGAGGCTGATTGGTTGTCTAAAATATTAGTATTTAATTGATTTTCTAAGGGAGGTCGAATTAACTCCACGACTTCTTCTTCTTTGTTCCTTGTCAAATGTACATTGCACTTTACATTATAAAAATTGAAACCTATTAAAATCCCATGCATGTGGGATGAGTTTTATGAAGAAAATTCGAAATTAATAAAGGAAGGACGAAATTTAATCAAGGGCCCACATTTTCCAAAGATATCAGATCGACGATCCCTGAGTCACCAACTTCTGAAGACCATAACTTGAGCTCTGTTTGTTGGAATCGTGAAAAATTTATACTGTTGGAAGGATATTTCGATGAAGAATATGATGGTATAGGTGATAAATCTTGAAAGTGGCCACATTTTTCCTAGAAATTGAAATATCAGTCAACATCATTTTTAATGGGTTTGTGTGATAACTCAACTTCACGAGCTCATATCTTGAGACCCAGGGGACAGATTTAGGAAAAAATTATATCGATGGAAAGATACGACGATGAAGATAACATATGAAGTTATTTCCATGGCTGAAAATTTTACTGTCACTTCCAAAAAATTAAAATAAAATCCTCATCTTTTAATGGGAAATTAATTAAATTTTGAAAATAAAAGTTAATTTAAAAACTTTTATTAAAAAATGAAAGGGACCCATTTTAAAGATACAAATGATAATGATGTGAACTCATTAAAAAAACTTAAATCGGGCATCAATTAAAGTGAATGCTTCAAGAAAATAAAAGTGTATGGGAAATACAAGAAGGAAAAACCCCTAACTACTCAAGTAGTTAGAAAATTTGATTTTTAAAGAGAAGAAGTGCTTCATCAAGGGTTCCATAATCAGAATTATCGGGGTAGGGAAGAAGATTAGAGGAAGAAGAAGTTGCAACCATGAATGTACATCCAATCTTCTGATCAATGAAGAGAGATCTCCATCTTCTCTACTCTTTATTTTCTTCTACACCATTTCTCATAGCTTTATTCTTGGATCTCTGAATTGGGCACAAGGATGAGCTCTTAAGTGTTCTTCTTGTATTCTTCAAAAAACTTTTCTTATATGATCATGGATTATTTACAAACATATACATGACTTCCAGATATTTTGTAATGAAGAACATATTTCATGAATAAAACTCCACAAAGACTTGCTTTGGGGTTGATTTCGATTGTATCTTGTAACTTTGAGTCTTAAGTATGAGATATTTGAAATTGATCTATCAAATTCTCTTTTGATATTTATAGTAGTACTCTTTTAAAATTATTTGAGATGATCAAATTATTATCTTGTATTTCTTGTGAATAAGATATGGATGTATTTGTATATGATTAAGAAGATTGTGTATGAGATGTTGGTCACAAAGAAGTTCTGATGTTGATTCCCTCCTTCAATTTTTTCTTATTGTAAAGAGATTTCTTGCTGCACATAAATATTATATCAATTTATTGAAGAACTACACCATTTCATAAATTCAAGCAATAAATACCTAGGGTTTTCTACCTTAGCATTCTCCTAATCCAATATATCACAGAAATATCTTTTAGCCAAAGAGGAGTACCACCTCTTTAAAAATGCAGGGAGATTCATATCCTTGTGAGGTTGTCGTTTCAATCTTGAAAGATTCAAATGTCAACAAGTTCTCAGTCAAAAGGATCATGTGTTATGCTACGAGTCCAAAAAATTAAAGGAGCATGAGAGGAATTATGCTACACATGACCTGGAGTTAACAACAATTGTACATGCATTAAAAATGTGGAGACATTACGTTATGGGGAAGAAATTTGAGTTAAGGACAAACCATTGTGGTCTAAAACATTTGTTTGGACAACCAACATTAAATGTCAGACAAACTAGGTGGCTGGAATTTTTGAGTGAGTATGATTTTGAAATTAAGCACATCAAAGGCAAAGAAAATCAAGTGGATGGTGCACTCAGTAGAAGAACACATGAGATGCATATTGCATCCATTAGCATGTACAACACTGATATAAAAGATCAAATCATTGCAACAACAAATTCAGATCAACAATATTTAAAAATAAAAGAAATATTACAGCTAGGTAATTTTCAACAAAAAATTAATTCTTATGAGTTGAAAGAAGATGGAATCCTCGTATACAAAGGAAACGTATATGTGTCGAATTCCAATGAGTTGAAAATGCAGTGTTAAAGGAAATGAATAACATGCCTTACGTTGGGAACCCAGGATATCTGAAGACAATTGCAGTTATGAGAAGCCAATACTTTTGGTTGGGAATGAAGAAAAAAATGACTAATTACATAGCCAAATGTCTAGAATGCCAAAAGGTGAAAACAAAGCATATACAACTAGCATGTTTTTTACATCCATTGTCCATTCCAAAATGGAAGTGGGAAATTGTCATGATTGATTTTATTACTAAACTGCCCAGAACAATGAAGCATCATGATTCCATCATGGTGGTGGTGGAAAAATTAAATAAGGAAGCTCATTTCATTCCAATGAAGACCAAATACAAGGCAACCAATATTGCATAAATTTACATGAAAGAAGTTGTCAGGCTACATGGAGAGATTAAGGCAATAGTTTCATACAGAGATCCAAAGTTACTTTGAATTTTTGGAAGGGTTTTTTCAAAGGCTTTGGGACAAATTTAAATATTAGTACAATGTATCACCTAGAGTCATATGGGAAAATAGAGAGGACTAACAAAATAATTGAGGACATGCTTAGAATGTATGTGATGGATCAACCATCAAAGTGGGAATATTATATTCATTTAGTGGATTTTTCATAAAATAATGGGTATCATGCCTCATTGAAAACGATTCCATTTGAAGCATTGTATGGAAGGAAGTGTAACACACCAGTGAGTTGGGATAATCTAGTAGACAGATCCATCATTGGGCCAAAATTTGTTAAAGGAAATGGAAGAATAGATGGTAAAGATGCATAATTTAAAGGCTTCCAAGGATAGGAAGGAAATTTATGCTGACAAGAACATAGTTTTTAGAGATTTTAAAGTGGGAGAGCATGTTTTTCTCAAAGTGAAAGAGAAAATAAGTTCAATAAGATTGGGTTGTTTCCCAAAGTTGGCAGCAAGATATTGTGGGCATTTTGAAATATTAGAGAAGATAGGGCCAGTTTCATACATGTTAGCATTGTATGCATCCACGAGAGTGCATAATGTATTTCATGTGTCATTATTAAATAAATATGTGTCTAACCCTAACCACATAATTGATTGGAATGTGATGCAGGTGGAGCACGAAGGGGATTTCCGAGTGGAATCAGTATGCATCTTGGATCGAAAAGTCAAAGTGATCAAGAACAAGGCCATAGTGATGTCAAAGGTTCAATGGAACTGCTATGGTCCTGAAGATGCTACATGGTATCATGAAGAAAACATGTGGGAAGAATACCCACATTTTTTTGACAATTTTGAAGAAAACATAATGCAAGACTCAATTTTCAGTAGCTAGAGTTCTGGAACCACATCTCAGATTCCTATCCAACTATGTTGGGGACCATGATAAAATAATGGTTCATTCCTTGGGTTGATCCTGATTATTGAATGGTACATTCCTTGTATTAACTCTAATAAACTAATGGTGCATTCCTTGGGTCGGTGGGTTGAGAGGAAAAGGAGATTATGGTTGGAACTGTTGTTGGAGTTGCAAAATTGTAGAATTTTATTTTCTAATTAATTGTGATGTAAATTTGTATATGTATATTGGCATAGTGTGCACCAAGAACGACGCACAATTGTATGGGAGGGGGAATGTAACACCCCCACTATAATCCCTGGTATAATTTATGCTTAATGTAGATGCAATGTGTGGTTACGACCCAAGCGATGTAATATGTGAATTGTATTTCTATATTTTAATAATAAAATGTGATGCCAACTGCTAAGGGGAAATGGATAGAGATGGGGGATGAATTAATCCACGAGGGAAGGGAGGGTATAAAAGAATGGCCAAGAGGGGTCCAAGGGGGGAATTACCCATGTATATTAATCCAACCCAAATTTTTGAATTATATTATCTTTTTGGGAATACTTCTACTTTTTGTTTGAGTGTATGAGACCCCAATCATTGAATGCATGTAAGAGGGTGGTTGTGAGAAGTCACATCCCATAGTTATTGGAATCATAGGGGATGAGTACAATTATCTTGGGGAAGTGTGTGAGTAAAGAAAAGTAGCCAAAGGAGAGGAAATTTGTATGGGTAGCTACAACAATTTTAGACAATCAATTTTTTGGTGCATGAGAAGAAAGTAGAGAGAAAGAGAGAGAGAGATTGGAGCTGGTACAAACATGGAGGGAAAATTCTAGAGCAAGCTGGAGCGTATTATAATATTTTTGGAGATGAAGATTGAAGAACCAAGTTTTCAGGCCTGAAGAGTGAAATCCTAAGCGAGTTGCACTAAAACAACAAGTGTTTGTTGTTGTTTTTTGGTATTTTTTCCTAGCAGTGAGTTCCCTTGAGTTCCCAACTGAGAGATTCCTAGCTACATGTGCCAGAGAAACCCTGATAAATAAATGGGACACCTGAGGGATTGATATCAATGAAGGGGTACATTCCTTGCGTTGAGCAAGTCAAGAGGAATATAGTTGGTGGAAAATCGAGATAGCTATATGAAAATACCAGTGGGTTGTGAGTTTTATGAGTTGTGAATGGATAGTGGGAGGCCACCCCATTTTGTGGATTACTAGCCTCGGCTTGGGGGTGACTGGATATTGAGATATGGAAGATTCGATCTATGGTTGGGAGGAACATCCATCCCAAGCATCTAGTTGCACAACTATTTATAAAAGATAAGTGTTTTACCTTGTTTCTATTGTAAAGTGAGTTGAATTGTTGTGCTTTCACTATGTAATTGTGAATGATTTATATGTTACTATAATGAGCTATTTACTGCATTTGTGTGTTATTTTAGCATGTTGTAGATGCATCCAAGTAACAATAACAATTAGCAATTAAATATGGTTTTAATCCGTAGTTATAAGCTACATGAAATTAATTTAGATAGTAGAAATTTTGTTTTTTTATGAGTATTATGCACCGTAGTGTTCCTTGGCTGGGTTGGGGAAGGTTACATGTGGGCAGAGTTGCCATGCTATATGAAAATATATGAGAATTATTTCAATGATTTATGTGATGTATTTGTGTTTAGTAGAAACATCCATCAATGCTACTCAAAATATCCCATTACGAAAACTTGTAGATAGCATTTTGGAAATATTGCTCAAAGTATTGTGGGAAAACTTGTAAATAACATTTGGTTATTTTTAATAACTTTATTGAAGGAAAAGGTTAGGGCAATGGCGTCGAGTTAGATTTTCTCTAGATATGTGGGGTTTTCACTTCAAACTAAAAGGATCACCAAATTGTATTACCTTGTATCTTTGTTTTTTGTTTCAATCTAATTTCGTATGTCTTATTTACTAATAAAATCCACACTATCACCTTAGTTGTGATTATAGGCACATGAAGACTTAAAGAAGGAAGATTTGCATGAAAATTTAATCAAAATTATGATACGTCGGAAGCTTTGCATGAAAATTTAATCAAAATTATGATACGTCTAAAAATTTGAGGGAATGAAAACTGTATTTTATCTACATTGATTTTAATACTTACCAAACATTGGCCATGGCCATACGAATTTTTATCTTGAAATGGGAAATATAAAAAATGTTAGGGTCAATAATGGGAGGGAGGGATCTCATCCATAATGGCCACATGCTCCATTTGTTAACGTGAAGGTTCTCGGGGGAGCCCACAATAAGGTTTTAAAGGGTCTTTTTACAATTATTGTCGTTGCAACTCTTCATATTCCAAATCTAGTTGGTTTATTAGTGTTATTTGCTACTGTTTTTTTTCACCCCCAACTAGTTTAGAAAGGTTTGTATGACTTTCTTCAAAGGCCACTACCACAAGCTTAAATTTTGAGGTATTTCCTTGCTGGTTCTACATGTAATTGTTTCTAAGGTTTTTGGTGATTAGATGTCTCTTGCTACTAGTTGCATATTTTATTCCATGATCAAGAATTTTGTGGAGAGAAATCATATCACAATCTAAAGGTTAGATGCTGAAAATATCTCACATCTAGAATAATTTGCTAAAGTTAACACACTTAAAGAGAATACCAAAAAGGATCTAGTAAGGGATTTGTATAAATTACATCCTCATGTTTTAAATGGGTGGTTCTCTAGTTTAGTTAATGACCCTACATTTTCCATTCATATTGTGAGACTACCTTTGCATCACCCAATGACATCCCTAACCTCCTTTCTTGTAATAGGTTCATTCCCCAAGAGATATTTTTGTCTCATGGGTTTAAGAAATACTTTTAAAAAATGTTTGGATCTCATCCATAATGGCCACATGTTCCAATAATGGCATTTTCTAATCATGCCAAATTTCCACATTCTCATCCTATTGGATGCTTCATTATTTACAAGGATGCTTTGATTCCTTTCATCTCCCTTGGTCAATTTCCAATTCGAGAAGAATTTTACTTGGCATGGGGATTAGTTCATTGTTTTAATCAGTATTGCCTCAACTCATAGACTTGAATCAATGGGTTTCTCTAGTTTGGAAACCCCTCCTACAAGAAGAAGCATAAATATATCCATGTCATCGTGGATTCTTCATTGTGTAGTTTGATTATGTTGAGGATAATGAACATATCCTTTATTTTGGGTGTTTGTTTTGGGGACGTGTTGATGTATGCTTAAACCTTGGTATCTCACTTTTCATTATTTTTCAAACACTTTAACTTCAACTTCAATGTGAGTTATGCTTCCCATTTTTAGTGCTAAGGAATTTAAATATTTGACCTCCATTAAAATTGATTTGGAAAATTTCATTATATTCCCCAAACACATATCACAACCCGTGTTAGGTTATGTGGTGAAGTCTATCTTACCACTACTCTTCTTGAATAAATATGGATGGAAGTAGCTAATACGTTTTGGAGGCAAATATTGGACTACAAAGATGTTGTTTTTAAACACATTTCATGTTTTTCTCATGGGAACTTGATAATGTTTTTCCCACATGTCAGTGGGAATATTTGTATATGCTACAACTCTGCCCATAGGCCTATGGGTAGAGTTTCCACATCTCTACCCAAAGGCTTGTGGGAAGAGTTGTAGATGATACAACTCTTCCCATAGGCTTGTGGGAAAAGTTTCCATGTCTATGTGGTGGTTTTTTGTCTATCTATGTGGTGTTCTACTCACAATGGATCTTTTTATGTTGGGAATGTAGGTTGCATATGCATGTGGGTGTTGGTTTGCGCTTTTGTGTGGTCTCAAAACCAATGGTTTATTGTTCATTTAAGTGGCAGAGGTGTTTCTCATATCGTTTGTAGTGGTGGGTGTCCTAGATTTTTGTTTTGTGGTTTGGGATTTTGGGGTGGTTGGCTATTCTTAGTGTTCTAGTGGGATTTTGTCTTTCATGCATGGTTATAGGTGTTGCAACTTTGGTATTGGAAAATTGGAGTGTGACAAAGGATATTTTGGTCTACTATCTTTGTTATGTGAATCTAGAGCTAGCTCATCGTTTGATTGGATTCAAGGCATTCTTTGAACTTTGTTTGTGATTTTGAAAACATGGTTCTTGTTGGGAATTTTGAGTATATGTTTTCAAGTGATTTTATGATTTGATTTAGCAACCGTTTGTTGGTGGAAAACTTGGTATGTTGTTTGGAATTTTCATCTATATTTTGTGCTCCGTTTCTAGTTGGGTTTTGGTTGATGTGGGTATCGAAGTTTTTATGTCCCTGCATGACAAGAAAATATGTGACTATGTTGCATCATCTCTCCTTACTGTACAACATTGCAATTTTTTTTAACTATACAAGTACTAAATGGAATTTTTTATTCTCCTCTAATATTTTATTCACTTTGGTGACATGTTAGTAGGGTAGGCAAACATATTGGAAACTACACTACATTTTTCCGTAGTCTAGATTTGTATGTTCGTGTGTGCCTATGAATATAGGATTTTGGGTTGTCTTTGGTGACATGTCTTGACACTTTAAAGTACATTTAATGACATGTATAATTAATTTTATGTTTTTTTTTTTGTGACATAGGGTTTTCTCGATTGGTTTTTCCCATGTTGAGGTCCTACATTGGGAATTTTGTGCTTGTTATCCCCAACTCCTAGGTATAACTAAGGATATGATGTCTCAAGGCCCTTAGGTTGCATACATGGAGTACTGAGAGACATATGGCTCACATCGTCCACTTGCACAAACATAGGACCGCCTCACCACCACATATCTCACATTCATCATGATGGTATCCACCACACCAGCTTGCTTTCAGAATACATTGGGTCTTGATCCATGAGGTTCAAGCCAAGTATTATGGTGAGTTCATTTCAATATTTGAGGCATTTAAGTATGTTGCATTAAAAGTCCCTTTTGATTGTTAAGGTTTAAGCTATTATTAGGTTTCTTTTTAATTTACTAGATAACCAAAGCATAGATAGGATCATTGAGAGAAACACAATCACAAGATACACAACATTTATCCTGGGAAACCCTCATGGGGAAGAAAACCCAGCAAAAACTTCCTTAATATAGATAGCCAATACAATGCCAAGACAATAAACCAAACACTA